>CM076583.1:477758926-477849497 GCA_034641835.2 Pinus albicaulis | reverse complement strand
ACATAGAAGAGGTTGGAAAGAAAAGAAATCAGCTCGTGTTGAAGTCCTTGAATATTCTGTAGAAGATCATCCATCCTCTTCTTCTCAGGAAATCCCAGTGGAAAATCCCGACTCCACTGAGGAAAATCCCGAATATTACTCAGATAGCCCACCCAGGGGAAGTGCTAGAACCAAAGAAAACCTTCATCTCACCCCTGAGGCTGAAGAAGTTAAAGAAGTCATAGAAGTAGCTACTGTTAACCGTGAACTATTCCCATCTACACCTCAGACTTCTGTGCAATTTATTCCCATTGTTATACATACTCCTCTCCCACCTCCTCCACTTCCTCCATTTGTAAATCAAACTGTTGCACAGCTCCCACCTCCTCCAATGGCTAATGTTCCTGCTTTCCTATTGAACAAATACGCTCCACTGGCCTTACCACAAGTGCTGAATGATATGCCATAGGATTATTTGAAGATTTTGCCTAGATTCAATGGTGAAAATGAAATTGATGCTCAGAGACATATTGAGACTTTCTGCTCCTTTGCAGAGAACCTTAATGTTGAACATTTAGACGTGGTCTTAAGATTATTTGTGCAATCTTTGGATGGTGAAGCCAGAAAATGGTTTAAGACCTTGGGAAACCGTTCAGTAACCACCTGGGATGACATGGAGAATACTTTTCTCAGGAAATGGGGAGAAAAGAAAGATCATGGACAGTGTCTCACTGAGTTCAATACACTCAAGAAGAGACATAATGAAGGGGTGTCGGAGTTTATTAAGAGATTTAATAAGTTATATCTAAATCTCCCTGCAGATATGAAGCCTCATCAGAACGCTGCAAAAGTTGTTTTCGTTGCAGCCTTTGACTCAGATTTCGGTTTCTCCCTCAGGGAGAGAAAGCCTGCCACCCTAGATGATGCTCAGTCAGATGCTCTTGAATTGGAAGCGAAATTTGCTTCCTCTGGAAAATTAAAAGGGAAGGCTGAACAGGATGTTAGAAGGAGGGGAAAAGAAGAATTATCCACTTCCAACCAGGATAAGGATTCAGATAAAATGGAGGAAATAAGCAAAATGATAAAGAAGATGGTCAAGCTTGAATTAGAGGCAAAGAACCCAGCTCCCAAGAATTTTTATAATGCTCCAAACAGAGGGTACAATCCTCAATATAGAAAGCCACCTCTGCAGAAATTGCCAAGAGAAGCAAAAGAGCAACCAGATCAGGTACCACACCCACTGTACCTGGAAGGTCCAACAAATGACTCCACTGAAGACGCTGCTTATGAACTAGAAGATTCAAATTTTGCGTTCTCAAACAACGATGAAGTGGAATGCCCGTTGCAAGAAGAAGAAGAAGCAGAGATTGATCATTATTGTAAACAATTTTCTGATTTCATGCAAGCGCAATTCAATGTAAAATATGATCTCAGATCTTCAAGGAAGAGGACCAGGACTCAAGATGAAGAACATGAGCCACTTCAAAAGGGGGAACCTGCTCAGAGAGAACCATCAGTACAAAAAGCTGCAGAAAAAGGTAAGAGTCCTCTGAACAAGACTTCACAGTCTAATGACCAAGCCTCTTCTTTTTCAAAAATAGTCAGTCCTCCCAATGTTGAGTCTGTGTCCAAAGAAGTTAAATCCTCAACTGAAAATAAAGAGTCAAAAGATGCTGTAATAAAAAATCCCCCTCCTGCTTTTAGTTTTCAAAAAGAACTTGAGAAAATTAAAATTCCAGTCCCCTTGACTGAGCTGCTAAAACAACCTGCATATCAGTCTCAAGTTACTTCTTTTATGCTCCCTCCTGAAATATCAATTGTGCCTGATAGTTAAACCTTCAAGAAGAAAGACCCATGGTAGTCTTTGGCCCACATGTTGAGGAAGTAGATCCTTCTACTCCTCCTTTTTATGTGTCTCTAGTTATTCATGACCTGCTGTTACATAATTGTATGTTAGATTTTGGGGCTTCCCATAATCTTATGCCTCTATCTGTCATGGAACAACTAGGACTGGAAATCACACGCCCATATAAAGACCTTTATTCATTTGATTCCAAAAGAGTCAAATGCTTGGGGATGATTAAAGATTTAGTGGTCAATTTGGGCCAAATTCCAGCAAAGAGTGTGGTCATGGACACTGTGGTGGCTGATATCCCAGCCCGCTTTGGCATGTTGCTGTCAAGGTCCTGGGGTACAAAAATCGGTGGGTCAATTAAGCTGGATTTAACATATGCTACCATCCCAGTTTTTGGTGGACAGGAGAGGAGGTTATACAGAGAGACTAAATTTGTCAAGGTAGTTACTAAGGCTGATAACTTTGAAAATTCACCAGTCTATAGTAAAGAAGGAGATTTTTCATGCTTTATGCTAGAAGAAGATCAAAATTATGTGCATGAATCCTCCTTCAAAATTAAGGATGAGCAGCCTTCAGAAAATAATGAAGCTGGAATCTGGACTTTACATTTTGATGGGGCAAATTCAAGAGAAGGCAATGGAGCTGGGGTGTTATTAATCTCTCCTACAGGAAAATGGGTGCCATTGTCTTTTAAATTGGAGTATGAGGCTACTAACAATGTGGCCGAATATGAAGCACTGTTATTGGGACTGCAAACAGCTAAGAATATGAATATAAAGAATTTAAAAGTCCTGGGAGATTCTGAATTGGTTGTAAGGCAGGTCAGAAATCAATGTCAAAATAAGCATCCACGGTTGAGAGCCTACATGAATGAAGTATGGGACATGGTGGAGAATTTCTTCTCAGCATTCAACATACAGTTCATGCCTCGGGAACATAATAGAATAGCAGATTCTCTTGCTGTGGCTGCCAGCACATTCCATCCTCCTCAGAACCCACTTTTGAGGTATGAAGTTGAGGTACGATATAGACCATCCATCCCAGATAATATTAAGCACTGGCAGGTATTCGAAGATGAAGAACAGGTGAAGAGATTCCTGGAAACAGTGGGAGAATTCTCTAATATGGATATTGATGATAATGAAGAAGAGGAAGCTGAAAATATTGCAGAAAATAGATGGGAAGAAAAAATAGCAGGTAATAAAGTGCTGCAGCTGAAAGGAAATGTTATCCCTAGAGGGCTGGTGCCCCTGGAAAGATTATTTGATAAAAATGATGTTCCATTGCAGCATAGTAAAGTAATAGAAGAGAATCAAGTAGAAGACTTGAATTTGGGCGCTGATGCTGAGCCCAAAATCGTAAAATTATCTAAAAAGGTTTCAGAGGAATATAAAAGAAAATATTTAAAACTATTTCAGTCAAATAAGGATGTATTTGCATGGTCCTATTAGGACCTAAAAACCTTTGACATTAATATAATGCAACATAGAATTCCTCTAAGGGAAGATGTAAAACCATATAAGCAGAAGCTCAGATAAATAAATCCTCTGCTGCTCCCTTCAATTGAAAAAGAAATCAAGAAGCTGCTACAGGCCAAAATAATTGTGCCACTAAGATACTCTGAATGGGTCGCTAATTTGGTTCCTGTCTGCAAAAAGAATGGAGAAATAAGATTATGTGTGGATTTCAGGAATTTAAATAGAGCATATTTAAAAGATAATTATCCACTGCCTAAGATGGACCACATCCTGCAGAAAGTGGTGGGAGCATCTAGAATGTCAATGATGGATGGTTTTTCTGGTTATAATCAGGTGGCTGTGTTACCAGAAGATCAGAAGAGGACTGCTTTCACCACGCCATGGGGAACATTCATGTATGCCAGGATGCCTTTTGGATTAATCAATGCAGGAGCCACCTTTCAGAGGGCTATGGATATTGCTTTTGTTGGAGAGCAGGACAAGTTTCTGGTGGTATATCTGGATGATATCACAGTATTTTCAAAGGATGATACTGAACACATTCAGCACTTGCAGAGAACCTTTGAAAAATGCAAAAGGTATGGTCTTTCCCTCAATCCTCAAAAATCTTTATTTGCATTAGATGAGGGAAAACTCTTAGGGCACATTGTAACTAAAGACGGTGTGAAAATAGACCCTAAGAGAGTTGAAGTTATAAACAATATTCCTTTACCCAGGAATAAGAAGGAAGTGCAGGTGTTTCTAGGCCGAATCAATTTCCTGAGAAGGTTTATTCCTAACTATGCTGAGATAGTTAGGCATATAACTGATATGTTGAAAAAGAATAATGAAGTAAAATGGTCTCAGGAATCTAAAGATGCATTCACCAGAATAAAACAGGCATTTGCTGAAGCTCCTGTGCTAGCTGGGCCTGATTATACAAAGCCATTTATGATCTTTTCATTTGCTTCACCTCATACAGTAGCTGGAGTCTTGTTGCAGAAAAATGAAGATGGATATGAGCAACCAATAGCCTTTTTCAGTCAGGTATTGCATGATGCAGAATTGAAGTATAACATACTAGAAAAGCAGGCATACGCCCTGGTGAAGTCTCTCAAAGCCTTTAGAACATATGTTTTACAATCCCACATTACTGCATATGTTCCTACAACAGCTGTCAAAGACATCCTCGTTCAAGGAGATAGTGAAGGCAAAAGAGGAAGATGGATTGCAAAAATACAGGAATATGATATGGACATAAGACCCACTAAGCTGGTTAAAGGACAAGGGCTAGCCAAAATTTTGTCTGAATCAAATCATCAGGCTCTAGGCATAAATTTATCCATGATAGCGAATGAGGAGTCTGAGAAAGGAGAAGAGCAACATGAAATAGAGCTGACCACTCAAAAGATACACATGAAATATCTCACTAGCCCTTGGTACAAAGAAATAATTGAATATCTCTTAACACTTAGCTGTCCTCCGAGTTGTGATAAGGTAAAATACAGAGCTGTGAGAATGAAATCGCAGAAATACATAGTTGCTAACGGACAGCTATACTGGAGAGATCCTTCAGGTATATTACTATTATGCCTTACAGAAAATGAAGTGGAGAATATAATGACAGAATTTCATGAAGGAATCTGTGGAGGACATTACAGCTGGAGGGCTACAGCTCATAAAATCCTGAAGGCTGGTTTCTATTGGCCAAAATTATTTACAGATGTTTTTGTTTGGGTCAGAGCATGTGATAAGTGCCAAAGATTTGCAGAAAGACAGAAATTAGCAGCTCTGCCCTTGATCCCTGTTCATATAGATGAACCATTTCAGCAATGGGGATTAGATTTTATTGGAGAAATACATCCTCCTTCAAGTGGCCAGCATAAATGGATATTGACTGCAACAGATTACTTTACAAAATGGGTGGAAGCCATACCTGCAAGGAATGCTACAGATGCTGTAATAATCAAGTTCATGGAGGAAAACATCATATCCAGGTTTGGCTGTCCAGCTAGAATTGTAACTGATAATGCACAGGCCTTCAAGTCCAATAAATTTGTAAATTTCTGCCAACAGTATAATATTGCATTAAATCACTCCACAGCTTACTATCCACAGGGGAATGGCTTGGCAGAATCTTCCAACAAAACTCTGGTGAGGGCTTTGAAGAAGACAATTAATGAGAATCAAAAGAATTGGGATTCCCAATTGAAATTTTCTATGTGGGCGAATAGAGTAACTAGCAAGAGAGCAACTGGGAAATCTCCTTATGAACTGGTATATGGGCGAGCAACTGTGTTTCCTGTGCAATTGGCTTTGCCAGTGGCACGTTTCATGCAAGAAAGTCAGGAAGAACCAGATGATATGGTCAGAAGAATTAACCAACTGGTAGAATTGGAGGAAACACAGAGCCAAGTGAATCAGAGATTAGCGGAGTATCAGGAGAAAATGAAAAACATCTTTGATCAGCATGCAAAAGACAGGAAATTTCAAATTGGTGATCTGGTTCTCAGATGGAATATCCAAAGGGCTGAAAAGGGCAAACATGCTAAATTTGATCCACTTTGGTTTGGCCCATTTAAGATTATGGAGCTAAAAGGTAATAATACATTTATTTTAGAAAATTTGCAGGGTGACTTGTTAGATGCCCCTGTGAACGGCCAATTCCTAAAGCCCTATTTTCAATTTTGATTCGGGCAGAGTATGCCTGTTGTATTATATTGTATATAGACTTTGTTTCAGTTTTTATTTTAATAAGGGATGTGTGCTAATGAGTTTTGAAGAAAAAGCAAAAGGGCTGAAGAGCGGAATCTACATACAAGATGATCAAGGGTCTGCAAGTTCTCGACATGTCCAAGAATGAACATGCCGTCCCCAGATGGAGCCGATGTTGTGCATGTCAACCCCTCCATTCAAATTTTTGGCCTACCGCCCCATATAAACCTTTCAAACCTGCTACTGTGGCCAAAAACCTCCATATTCTGCTTGACGTTTCCCTTTCCGCCCAAAAAATACACTGTACAAAGGATAAAAATCGCAGTATAAGATTTATCAGGCCTAGCCCCTGCAGTTCCAGCCCCTTTGTTTTGTTCCCCATACGACTCAGGTTCTAGACCAAGCGCCAGATGGAAAGGAGCCTATCGTTAAAGTTTTCGGGCGCGTCTGGAGCCGTATGATCAAATCCAATTGACGGAGCGGAGTTGGTTTTCCATGGTGGTCCCCGCACCCGCGCGCATTGCAAAAACCGGTTGTTTATTCTGCACCACCATTGCCTGGCGAGCGGTATTTCCCTTGGAGCCAGCGATTCCATAGATCACATGACAAGTGTCCAAGTGTACGATGACTAAAACCGCCCATTTCGCGCATTAAAGGTCAGAACAAAGACGGGTAGCGGAATTCATCAATGCCGTCGGATCTGTCAGCCCTCATCTAACGGTGGTTGTCCTCCAAAGTTGCACGAGATTTAGCACAAGTTATATAACGCCCGGGTCCACCATTCCGCTGCTGTACAATACCTTTCAACCGTCAATTTCATTTTTGATTGCGTGGTCCAGAATGATTGACGCACCCCTTTGACCAACCAAGCCTGTCTCCACGTAACCCCCTCCACTTGACCTTTCGTACGCCCACGTGGCACTGTCATTGCCCTCCACCATTCATGTTCTCCGTTTAGGTGTCATATTTCAGTGTTTAAGTTACGAGTTTTCTCCAAGACCATTTATCGTGTCCCTCTGCATCCTCCTTCGCCACCCCGCATCATCCCACCATTTTGCTCAGTCGGTGTCATCATTGCCATGGCCGCCATAGCATTCGCCACCCCTGTGTCCCGTTTTTCTTTAATACATTTGTGTGTTTTTGCAGGTTGCAACAACAGGAATCTTCCATCAATCTCTGCCTTCACCACAGAGGTCGAGGACGCATCGAGAAGTCTGCTTGCAAAGGAAAAGTTTATGACCGAAAGCTCGGGGTAGTTGTTGTGACATGACCTCATTAATGGAAATAGAAAGAAAATCCATCGAACCCCTCAGAGCAATACAAGGGGTAGGTTCTGGTAGCTGAAGATGTTAATTTCGCAGCATAAAATATCAGTGAAAGGCCGAGAAACACAACGCCCCGTATTAAAGATTTTGGGATTTAAATTCAAATGTTGGAAGGTACAGTGCTCAGCAAGCAACATTCTCAAGGTGATAGTTTAGTCGAATTCCCTTCAGGAACGTACAGAATGTTCACAAAGAATTACCTTCATACCCTGTTCCTGAAGAGATTTTCTTCCAGTTCATTTATTTCTAGAGGTAGATTGCGAAGTACAAACAATTATATTCAGTCATTCACAAGTATGGGCGCGAATGTTTTCCGCCACTTGGTTTCAAATCAGATTATTAAATGTGTATCACCTACCTCACTATCTAGAGCTTTGTATCTCCTCTATAAAAACCAAAAAGGAAGACATTGTAAAGGTTCCAGATTTCTATCAGCAAACTGTGCAGTGAAAGGCTTTTGTATACATCTTGTAAAGTTTCTGTATGAAGGCTCAGAGCCCGTGGGGTTTCAGTGAGGAGGAGTTATAACTGTAATGAGGATTCTGGTCTTTGGTATCCCACAGTATGTAATCTTTTCTTATGTGTTAATATAATATCTCATTTCATGCTATGTATCTTCTTGTATCATGTTCTAGAATGCGAGTGGCTCACTGGTCTTAAGTAAGGATTCATCCTAGTTGGTGCCCATACTTGGATTAGTCAAGTGCTTTAAATAGGCCTAGTCATGATATATTGTTCCATGTTCATTTCATCCATATTTTCTGCTATATTAGTTACTTGAGGAGGGTGCTTTAAAAACGCCATTGTCATGTATGGATTCTTAGTTGGATAAGCCCATATGTGGTTTTGTTGTGTATCTGGGTATCAGCCTCATGCTAACTAGTTTCTTCTTCATGTTTCTTCTTGCATCCACTTTCGATATTTGATTTATGTATATTTGAAATACAGCCTCTTTACTGGTAGCTGTCTCTTAAGCGTGCGATGCTTTTGTATTGGAGTTTTTGCTGTCTTGTTCCTACTTATTCTTATCTTTGTATCGACTTAAGAGAGTTTGGTTCCATTTAAACTAATTTCCTTGTTTTGTAAGAGATAGTAAGAGAGCTTTTGGATTGACAACCCAAGCTATATTATGAGCTCCTTGCTATGTTAAGATGTCCTAGGCACTGGTCTATAACAACTCTAGGCTATCTCTAGGGTAGACAAGAATTGTCGACAACACCGTGTAGAAGCAACACGATTGAGATTTATTTGGCTTACTCCAGCAGGGAGTGCATAGAGTCAGATTTGCAGAGGGTTAGAGGCAACAATTTGACATTTGGTTGGGTGAGATGGGAGCCACTGGGTTGCGTGATCAATATTGGTTGGAGGGTGCCTCCAACTATGTAATTTGGAAGGCAAGGATCTCCTTCCTTCTAGATGAGCATGATCTCAAGACCTTAATTGAAAATGTGGTAGTTATCCCCATAGACGTAGATCCACTGAAGGCCAACAAGAAAGACATGGATAAAGCTAAAAGGATGATCCTTGGTAGAATGAGGGATCACATTGTCTCACATATTTCTGGAAAAGGGACTACCAAGGAGATGTGGGATGCATTGGCTACACTATATCAGGGGTCTTCCGAGCAGCAAAAGACGTTCTTGGAGGAGAATATGCGCTCTACAAGGATGCAAAAGGGAGAACGCACAGATCCGTTCCTATTGAAGCTTCAAGATGTTCGAGATCAGTTAGCAGTTGTATGGTCAACACCTTGGGCCATGGAGATGGTCAGATTGGCTCTGAATTCCATTTCCGATGAATGGAAAGTCTTTGTCTAGAGTATTCTGGGAAAAGAGAAGTTTCCAGACTAGGAAGGGATGTAGGCATCTATTCAATAGGAAGAGATGAGGAGAGATTTACTTAAGTGCAAGCTTGATGGTAGCAGCAACAGTGGGACAAAGCCCAAGGAGGAGGATGAGAATGCAACCCTTGCATCTAAGGGGCAATAGGAGAAGTGGAAGCGAAAAAAGGACGTCTCAAATATCAAGTGTTTCCAGTGGTCACTATGCTACGCAGTGTCCTCTCAAGAAGAAGGACAAGGATGAGAAGCATGATCCGTAAGCTGCAACCAGGATCGAGGAGAAAGAGTTTGCAATGATCGCCCACATATCTCCAGGGGAGAATTTGGGCAATCTAGAACTATAGATCGAAAGAGCTGCAATTGGGCAGGATCCTTGAGAAGTCCACCTCTTAGATCATTACCTTGCTACGAGAGCCAAAATAAGAAGTAGCAGGATGGACAAGTGTCAATTGGTGTAGAGGAGTGCTGAAGTGACAACGCAGTGGCTATAGAGCGCCAAAGTTTGAGCAGCGCAAAGCAGAGTTGGCAGCAATAGCACATCAACTTCAAAGGGTCAATGTAGAGACTAGCAGTAGTTAGATATTCAGTATAATATGCATCATGATGAACACTTAGTTCAGTGTTTGGATGTTTTTTTGTTGCATTAGGTAGTAGAGTTACAATGCAGCAATAGTTGGCACTAGTACGCAAGTTCAACAAAAACATGGATGTAGAAACATAGTAGTTGATGGGTAGCAATGTCAGGCATCAGTAGCGCAAAGGGAGATGTTACAAAATTAGCGTAACGGTTCAGCATGATGCATTACTAGAGCACATTCCTCGCTAAGAGGGAGTGTTGATTTTTGGTTGCATCGGATGTGCTCTAAGTCTCAAATTTTGCAAGGAGGCTTAGGCACATGTATTCCAAAATACCCATAAAGAGTTTTGGGAAATTCCATCCAGATGGGATTTTATTACAATAATAATTATTTTTAATGGGAGGTTAAGTCTAAACTTAGGGAATTAGAATAATTAAAGTATATTAATAGAAATAGGTGTGAAACTTCTAGAAAAAGACAAAGACCGAGTAAATATGATCTATGTCGTTGATTATGTTTTAATTTGTGCTGTTGGTTATCCAACGAGAAGATTATAAGAAGGAATTCGATGGGAATTTGGAAAACATACGGAGTGAGTCTAGAGATCAAATTTCTCAAGTGAGCAGCACAAAGCAGCCGAAGGATTTGATCGGTTTGATTCGATTGCAATGATGGGAAATGATATTTCTGATTGGAAGATCTTTTCCTAAGTCAGGAATAATTAGCAGAGAAGGCAGAGAAGTGGACGCATAAGAGGCAGCGTAGGGGATACGCTGGGCAACATAGTGCCACGCAGAGGCAACGCTGTGGCCTTGAGGAGATCCGAAGTTTTGCTGAGGATCAATCATATCTAGTGCGAGAGTGTCGGGGTGTGAGACCAGAAGGGCCAGAGATCAACATACAACCAGCAGAGTGGCCAACAGAAGGAGGTGATGCAGTCCCTAGCCAACATGATGCAGATCTGCGTAGAGGTTGTGTAGAGGCAGCGTGCGGTTTACCAGTTCAGTGTTGGGTCAGTTTCAGATTTCTAATGTCAGTGTGAGATAATCCTCACTAATTATCTGTTAGTTAGATTCTCAGTGGATAACCAAAATTTGGGCATGCAGTTATATTCTGAAACTTTTGCTTAATAATATCACACCCTCATCTTCTGCACTGGTTTTCCCGCATTGGGTTTTTCTGGGAACTTAGTCCAAAAAGAACAGTGTGATGTGTGTTTAGTTTTCTTCTTGCTCAAATCTTGTTTCCACATTTATTTTCCACATTTTATTTATGTAGTGAAGGTTGTAGTGTATTTGCTTTAGTATTTACTTGTAGAACATAGTAAATAACTTGTATAATTTATCAAGTAGGAGAAGTAATATCAGTTTGCTGCAATAGGTATTCCGGGTTTAGGAATTTTCACATCTTCTAGAAGGGTCTCTGTTGGTCTAATTTAAGGGTATAAATTAGATCATCAATTCTCTTATCAATCTGGTCTTCGTAAGCTTAGAATAACTCCAACATATATAGTTTAGAGGCAATTTCTAAAAGTTTAACAACTAGCTAGTTTGAAATCTTAAGTATTATTGTCAAACAAACTTCAATCTCCCTTACAGGATATGGATTCAAAAAGTTTCCAGTCACAAGATTAACACATTCAGATCATCAATTTATTTAATTAAATAATGAATTAACCAATATTGCAGCAAATCAATCGCACATGAACAAAATGAGCAATTTTTGACAAGTCTAGCTTATTGAAGGTGAAAGAAATACCAAGCTCTCTTACAAGATGTTAATTCATAATATCTATTATCAAGCATGTCAATAAGAACTTAGTCAAAAATTAAATATACTGAAAGAAAGTACAACAAACTCAATGAAAGTACCACAACTTGAATGAAATTACAACAAACTAAAACTATCCCAAAGCAGTGAGAAACTATTGCATAGGCTTAGCAATGGGGGCCCTCCACGCTTCCGCTGCTCACTTTAGGTGAATACCAACTTAGAATAACTTGAAAACCAGATTAAACATCATACATCAAGCATAATAAAGGTAGGATAAACTCTGAACCAAATCCTCTTCACTAAATTGTAAAATTCTTCAAATTTCACATAGATAATAGATGTCTTCCTCCAAATGTCACATATTTATACAAGTTTTTGGTAACTAATTAACTAAAAATACTCAAATACATTTATGACAACCTTATATAATGCCTATAGTTCGAATTCATCACTCCTATCACAAAAATTTGGGAAAAATTGCTTAAAATCACAAAATGCGCAAATTTCATGCTTAAAACAGAGGATTTTCTGAACAAGTGGTCTAGTTTGACCAACTTTGGCCAAGCACTTCCATGAAAATTTATAGGAGAAATATAGGAGTTTCACCATCTTTGTACACTGAGGTTTACCCAACAACTCTCGGTTTTCACCCAGCTGTCCTACACATATGAAAATCATGGAGCAATTACGGGATGTTACAATTTCACGTAATTTCTGCTAAAATTTTAATGTTAAAACCAAAATTCAACAAAATTTAAATCATTCAAAATAAATGACAATTGTACCTGATTTTATTAATTTCAAGGATTTTATGGATGAATATGAAAGTAGAAAAAGGATAATGAAGACAAAAAAGCCTTATGTGGCGAAGACAAAACACCAAAAAGTGAACCCAACATTCCCCCAAGAAAAAGTCTTTGCATGTCCTCATGCACAAAAATTATCCTTGTATTTCTGTCACTGTTCCCCTGCCTCTTCTGTTTCTTTTGCTGTCTGCAACAAAATGTCTACATTAGCTTGTGCCATGTGGAGAATTTGCAGTCTTTGGTATTTTTCCTTTAAAGCCATCTTTTGATGATACCACTTGTGTGCATGTTTAGAGATTAGGATTTCTCTAATTTTCAACTTCTTACATTTATTTTCCAATTTTTCATTCTCTTTTTTCATTTCTTGGCTTTGAGATTTCTATGTTTTATTTTCCTGTTTTAAATACCTCTCTAGGACTTCCATCTCTTTAACAGCCTTTTTTAATTTCTTCAGTTTCTTATCTTTCTTTGAAACAATTTTCTCTTCTACCTCTGGAATGATGGGCCCTGGTTCATTTATTGGCATCTCTTCTATTATTTCCTCTTCATTCCTTTCTCTTTCCTCTTGTTCTTATAGATCTTGCAAATAATTATACTGATATTTTTGTGATTTGTCATTTTCCTCCAAGGTTTGTCCTTTTTGTGTATGATAGCGTTTTCTAGATTTTCTCTCATATGTATGGAAGATTTTTATTTTTCCTTCAGTCTCTCTTCCTCTCTGATCATACTCCTTGTTCTTGTTTTCTCCAAGGGGAGTTTTGATCTTGTTGCCCTTGGAAGTATTTATTCTTCTTCATCCTCACTTGGTACACAAATATAATCATTTTATGAATCATTCTCCTCTTCAAAATTATTTCTGGTTATGAACTGATTCACACATAATTCTTCTTTTGAAGCTCATGCATAATGAATATATTTATTAATCCATAATGACAGAGACTCTTTTCTGGATTATTGCCTTGTTTATGTACTCCTTTGGCCATTTTAGTGAGACTTTGCAACAGATAGTAGCACATATTGATTTTGCAAATCTCCTTTTAGGTGTTGCAAAAGTTTAACATGATACAAGTAAACTATGCTAAACCTCGCCTCACATGTAATGAATTTATGGATGATATACACCATCTCATCCCAAGGATGTATGAGCCAACTTCTAGAAACTCCATTTTTCCAGTTAATTAATGACATTCTAGTTCTGCTAATGAATGGAGTCCATGATTTATCCTTCCACTGCTTGGTTTCGAAGTACCTCTCCCCTTCTTATGGAAGACCAGTGATCTGTGCCATAATATCCTCTGGTAATCTGACGGTAAGATTTCCTACAATAGATTTTTCTCTATCAAATGATGTTGCAAACTCTAGACATGCCTTCTCATTATGCCCATTTAATTTCATTAAAAATGAAGTCCAGTGATTTTCTTCTAAAATCCCTAAATAGTCCTGGTGCACTGTAGAATTATCAAACAATAATTCTAGACACCATTTTGAAACAAAATTTAACTCCTTTGATTTCCCCTTTTAAAACTCTACTATGGAAAACTCAGTTTGGAAATTTTCACTGTGTTTTTTTTTCCAACTCTGGAAATTCAATCTGAAAATTTCATTGTGCTTTTTTTTCAATTTTGGAAAGCACTGTGTTTCAAATCTGGAAAAAACATGAACAATCAAAAAGAAATTTTAATCTTCCCTTTTCAGATTTAATTTGTGCTCAACAAATATATATATATATATATATATATATATATATATATATATATATATATATATATATATATATATATATATATATATTTTGAAGAAATCTCTGTGCTCGATTTTTAATTTTCTGTTGTTCCCTGGTTCAGAATTTCTGTGTGAAAACTCTGTTTCAAATGCCTCTTAAATCCCTCATTGAACCCTTAATTCGATTAACCTCTTAAAGAATTTGATTTTGACGGAATATGTTAACAAAATTTCGATTTTTATGGACAGGGCTCTAGAAAATCGATGACCAAATTCGATAGAGAGTTTTTTTTAACAAATTTTTATTGTTTTCCTTATTTTTGGGCAGAGAAATAAGGCTTACCTATTTCAACGCACACGAAAAATCCCTTGAGTGATTTTCTACATTCAACAATCTGGACCTTTCACTTGGTCAATGGATTCCACCACAAGCTTGTATCCAGCTATGCGCACTCAATCTCAGGCACAACAACCTCTGCGTTTTTCACTCAGCAACCCTACGGTCTTCGCCTTCAAATTTAACATAACTCAGCATCTAATTCATAACATTCTCATCATATTACTCAACAAACAGCTCTGCGTACAAAATTCTATGCTCAATTGTTGCGTTCCACTCTCATACATGCATCTGCGTTCAATGGTTACATTCTACAGGTATCTGCGTTCAATGTAGGCTCAACATTCACTCAACATGTCCAATGTTTCACCCAACAGGAATTCACAGTGTTCAATTACCGCGTTTCACTCTCATAGAGGCTTTCTGTGTTCAATGCTTACATAGGCATGTGCGTTCATGCAGGCTCAACATTTGATTTTTATACACAACAGGCTCAGGTATTCAAACATTTAGATACTCATGGCATAATAGCTATTCTCAACGTTTTTAACTTGGGCTTCTCTCCTCTCAACGACATTCCCTATTTCCTTCAAACTTCGACACTATATCCTTAATTCGAATTTTTGACTTGACACCTATACTCTCGACACTTATAAATTTTATGCATTCATCATATATGACTGGTCAGCCCATCAAATTTTCATTATTAAAATTCCTGCTTTTATGCTTTCATCATATATGACTTGTCAGCCCATCAAATTTTCATTATTAAAATTCCTGTAGGTGCCAGTTTTGTCAGCAGAGACATATCACTGTTATTCAAATTCCTGTAGGTGTCAGTTCTATTAGCAGAGAGACATCATGTTTATAAGTTCTTTGCATAAGCCTTATCATATGTCATAAGTCTTATATACATATACATATTCTTGCCTTATATATTGACAAATGAATTTTTCAAATATATATATATATATGCCTTCATGTTTTTTAAACTCTCTGCACTTAAAAAAAACGATGCTCTGTTCCTTCCAATGAGTGCCCACGTGTGCCCTATTTTGCTGCCTCTGCCCCTTTTTGCTATTTTCCCATATTGCAATGTTTTAACATTCTTCAAGAGAATGTATAGGGTTCCTAATTGGTGTTTTAATGAGATGGGTAAATGTTTTAATATGTTTGAGATAGAGTAAACAAATAAGATGGTAAGTAGGATAAGTAGGGTGAATGAATGAGATGGTAAGTAGGGTAATTAGGGTGGATGGAGTAGGGTAAGTAAGGTGGATAAATGAATAAATGAATGATAAATTAATTAAATAAATACATTATCACTACTTTCAAATGATAATTTTTTTTCAAAAGTAAGGCATTAAAATTAATTTTTCTTACAGATTTTGCAATAACTTCCTGGTTTTTGAAGCTTCTTTTTTCTAAATTGGAAATGAAATTGCTGGAGTAAACTTCAATGATTTTTGTAGCAGCTGGAGCTTGTTTTACTGAATTGCTGGAGTAAGCTACATGTCCCTCTTGAACTCTTAAAAAATGATTTGAATTTTAAGTCTTTTTGACAAGACTTGAGGTCCCTTTGTCACTTAGCAATTTGTTGATGTTGTTTTTTCAAAACAAGTCCCTCTGATCAAGAAAAGGCTGGTGCACATGAATATCAGTAAGAAAACTTCAAAAAGTATTTGCACCTTCCCCTCTGCTAAAGTGTTGACTTGTCCTCAAGTCTCCATGAAAATTTGTTTTTATTCAATTAAAAACCTGACATCGAAATAAAACAAATGAAGTAACTATTTTGTGAATTCTCATCAGCCAATGTGATTTGGTTTTCCGATGAGAATTCTGAGTTTATGTTGTGCCAGTTTCCTGGTTTTCACAACTAAACTCCCTTTTATTATTATTATTATTATTTTAAAAGTAAATCTTAAATGGAAGAGAAATTGGGTGGATCAAGGGAGTATGGTAAGTTTGTGAAGAAAAATAGATGGAAAGTGAAATGGATGAATTCAGACTTCAATATGAATGTATTATGAAACTTGGAAAAAGGAAAATGGTTTAGAGCACAGATGAATGACATTATGTATGGTTTCATGTGTCTCTTCAGTAGTTAATGTGACATTGACATGATATGGAACTTGACTTCGTTTTTTGACAATTCATTCCATGGATTTTTCCTTGATCTTAATTCATCTTCAAGTATCTGTCGGTCATCCACTGGGTGTTTTTTGTAAAAATCTCAAGGATTTAGAACTCAATGTCAGATGATATTTCTCTTTATTTAACTTGAATATTTCACACTCTCATGTATGAATTTCGAAAACTTTGACTTTGAAAATCATTTGTTCATAGATTTGATCCTTTGGACTTCCTTAGACCTGCAAAAACTAAGCATTGTCTGCAATAAAATGTGAGATGATGGGAGAATAAAGGTGATCAATCTCTCTTCTTCTAATAAATACGTAAAATAAATGCAATAATGCCTAGAAAAAACAAATCCAAAGAAGATAGATGAAGATAAATACATTTATTTACCTGCTGAAAAGTGGTGGCCAACTTAGATCTCTTGACGTTACTTTGTTCAAAAAATCCTCATTTTATATCCAATTGAATTGATTCCAAATCTAGATTGAATTGAATTCATAGGGATATTTCCAATAGAAACATGTTTTCAAAGTGATTTTAAATTACATGTCAAATATATTGAGGAACACCTTACTTGATGGGAATATTCGTGAATTGCTTTATAGACCAACAATCACTAATTCGAGCATAACATTTTCATTCAAGCATGGATTGATGTGATACCACTTAGAGATTAACTTAGACTCATGTAAATACCTCAAATAGAAACATGTTTTTAATATATATTGATTTGATATCTCAAATTCATTGATGAACAGACCTAGGAGGCAGAGTTTCACCATGTTGGTTTTAAGACATGCAGTTACTAAATGTGGCATAACTTTTTCATATGATCTCCAAATGGGATGATTCAAATTTTGGCTTACACTAGACTTGAAGTTCTATCTCCCTTATAAACAGGTTTTTAAAAGAAGATGTTTCCATATGTGAAATATTCCAATGACCAGCCAATTTGTAGAATTGCCACAACGCAAATTTTATGAGAAGCAGTCAATAATTTGAACATAAAATTTTCATACAATGTCGGTTTGAGCTGATTCAAATTGAAATGGAAACTAGGTTCTAAGTTCCATCTCCCCTAGAAATATCTTGTAAAAATATGTCCATTAAATCACTCAAATAATAACTGTACTAAATTTTTTCTTGAATTTTCTGCTTGAGACCTAGTAACTATTTTGACCATTTTTTTTCCCGTTTGAGATGTAAATTGAAAAATTCAAAATGGGTTAGAAAATAGGTTTCAAGGGATTCTTTGTTTAGAAACAGGTTTTAAAAATGAGCCTATATGGTCATCCAAAATAGGACCGTCATGGCTGCATTTTGTCATAAAATCCTCTCAAAATGAGTTTTATTCATGCAATATTGTACTAAATTTATTATGCAATTATTATTATTATTCATTCATTTATTACTCTATGCTATCCTATTTTATTTGGAAAAAAAAAACTTTCCATCAAGTATAGGAGAATTTCCAATGCATCCATTTGCGTAACAAGATCATAAGTAAACTCATATCTAAGTTTGAAAAATATGCCTTAACGAATGCTTGGACATGAGAGATCAATTGTTCATACAAATTTGATGCCAAGAAATGTTGAAAAATAGAGTGGTATAGTGGCCTAGTGACTCTTTGGAACCAAGTTTTGATATGATCTTTGTCTCCTTGGATTTTCTTTGTTATCATACCATAAAGTTCTTCTAAAATTTGTTCATTACATTCATGAATGCACAAGGGGTCTTGTGATAGAAAAGAGAGAAATTCTTCAATTTCTGGTTCTAATGTGTGATCTCATCAGGTATGGTCAATGAGTCTTTGTCCTTCTTACAAGGATAACTAGAAAAAGCTTCTAGGTTCTCCTTTTGTGAATCCTCTTCATAGATGCCTTTCTCCTCTTCTATCTTTTGAAATGAAAACTCATCCCTATTGATAATTCTGAATTGTGGACAAGGATTTAAGAAGATCCTTGTGGTGGTATACCCTCCTTCACTGAATAAATGATTTAACATCCTCTTTTGAAGTTTGACAAGTCTTGTCTTGCAAATGGATTTGTAGTTGGAGGTTTTTTTTTTAGTGGTTGGGGGGTTTTGCTTTGTATATCTATCCTTTTTATCCCTTTGTCTAGGCATAAAGAAACATAACTAAACTAGAAACTAAAATTTGTTTTTGTTTATTATTATTATTATTTTAAAGAGAAATCTAAATGAATTAACTAAGCTTTTAGTCTCTAAATGTGCTTCCTCAGCAACGACGCCAAAATGTTGGTCTAATTTAAGGGTATAAATTAGATCATCAATTCTCCTATCAATCCGGTCTTTGTAAGCTTAGAAGCACTCCAACAAATATGGTTTAGAGGCAATTTATAAAAGTTTAACAACTAACTAGTTTGAAATCTTAAGTATTATTGTCAAACAAACTTCAATCTCCCTTACAGGAGATGGATTCAAAAAGTTTCCAATGACAAGATTAACACCTCTAGATCATCAATTTCTTCAATTAAATAATGAATTAACTAATATTGCAACAAATCAATCACACATAAACAAATGAGCAATTTTTGACAAGTCTAGCTTATTGAAGGTGAAAGAAATACCAAGTTCTCTTACAAGAGGTTAATTCATAATATCTTTGGTTAAGCATATCAATAAGAACTTAGTCAAAAAGTAAATATATTTAAATAAAGTACAAAAAACTTAATGAAAGTACAACAACTTGAATGAAAGTACATCAAACTGAAAACTATACCAAAGTAATGAGAAACTAGTGGACAGGCTCGACAATGGGGGCCCTCCATGCTTCTGCTGCGCACTTTAGGTGAATACCAGCTTAGAAGAACTTGAAAAATAGATTAAACATCATCCATAAAGCATAATAAAGGCAGAAGAAACTCTAAACCAAATCCTCTTCACTAAATTGCAAAAGTCTTCAAATTTCACATAGATAATAGATGTTTTCCTCCTTCAAATGTCATATATGTATACAATTTTTTGGTAACTACTAATACTCAAATACATTTATGAAAACCTTAGGTAAGGCCTAAAATTCGAATTCATCACTCCTATCACTAAAATTTGGGAAAAATCCCTTAAAATCACAAACTGCCCAAATTCCATGCTTAAAACAAGGGATTTTATGAACAACTAGTCTAGTTGACCAATGTTGACCAAGCACTTCCGTGAACATTTCCACGAGAAAGATAAGAGTTTCACCATCCTTGTACACTGAGGTTTACCCAAAAACTCTTGGTTTTCACCTAGCTGTCCTGCATATATGAAAGCGATGGAGCAATTAGGGGATGTTACAATTTCCCGTAATTTCTGCTAAAATTTTAATTTTAAAACCAAACTTCATCAAAATTTAAATAATTCAAAATAAATGAAAATTGTACCTAATTTGATTAGTTTCAAGGATTTTTTGGATGAATATGGAAGTATCAAAAGGATAATGAAGGCAAAAATGGCATATGTGGCGAAGACAAAACACTAAAAAGTGAACCCAACAATCTCCTTCTTCATTTCCTTCAACATCATCCTATCATAACATGATAGAATACCTGTAATTGAAATATTCTCATGAAAAGACAACATCAGTCTGATAAAACCCTAGTCTTACATGCTTCATGACAACTACTGACTGAGCTATAACCGGGTGATAGGCTGGGAGACATGCTCACGAATTGTGTGGTTAAGTAGCTCAGGAGGCCAGGATCCAAGATAAAGCCTTGAGATTGTGAATGCGCAGTTCAGGTAGGCTAGGGTTAGTCATCTGCGCAGTTGAGAGGCTCAAGGTGTCAGGATGAGGGCTTGAGGCTTGAGGTTGCCCAATGTGAAGTTCAAGAGGGAAAAAGGGCAACATATTGCACAATTGCATAGCTCAAGAGGTCAAAGGCCAAGGCTGAGCTTTGAGACTACACAATTTGTAGTTCAGGCAAGCCAAGAAAAGATAACTACGGAGTTGAGGGGCTCATGTGGTCAAGATTGATGCTTGAGCCTTGAATTTGCTCACTACGATGTTCTTGAGGGACAAAGGCCAAGGGATTGTGCACTTGTGAATTTCAAGGGATCAAGTCTGAGACTTGATGCTTGAGACTATGTAGTGCACAGAGGAGACTGACTAAAGGCAGGGATTGCGTAGTTCTGGAGCTTAAGGGTAGGGACTAAGAATTGAGATTACACAATGCACATTTTTGGAAGGTAGCGATTGTGCATTATGCAGTGCCAAGAGGAAAGTTTGAAGTGTGAGGACTAAGACTGCATAGTGTGTGGTTCAGGAAGGCTGAGTGAGGCCAAGTTGCTTGGGCAAGAACTTTTCCAAATTTGGCTAAGTGTGGGAGTAGTGAGACCAAAGAGAAAAAGGAAAAAACTTGAGTATGATCACACACTTATAACAGTTTAAGGCACAACATTGATCACTTAGAACACATGAACAACATACTTCCCTCAATGCGACGACATTGTGACAACTTTCCCCACATTTGACACTAAAGGTACACTTTGCGATGACAATGACGAAACTTATGCGACAATGCTTGAGACTTTGGAATTGAGTGAAATACATGTCTACATGATGAGAGTGACTCATTAGCACCAAGTTTACCCCTTGAAGAAAACAAAAACTACATATGTGTGATGTGCACCGCTTTCCATGCAAAAAGATGACATTTACGACAATAAGAGGAAAGTGCAAACGACACTTGAAAAATGCAAACGACATTGAAAGTGACACATGCCAAAACGAATATAGCATGAAAAAAAACACTTACTATAGTGAAAAAAAATCAAAAGCGATAATAATAAACATCAAAGAAACATTTTGAAAGAGAAGGTGCGTAAAAGCAATAGTTGGAAAAAATCATCGAAATAGAAGAAAAAATGCAACCAAAAGTGAGAGACTATCGATGAAAGTGCAATTTATTGTCAACACAAGTTGAAAATCACATAGGCATTGTCTTGATGGAGTTTTTATATTCCTGTTCAATCTTACATGAAAGAGTGTGCTCATGAGCTTACTAGGGACTGAGGATGTATGCGTAGGTGAATTTGATACTTACAAACTGAGAAAATAATGGAATATTCAACAAAGCATAGATCGACTATAAAGTGACTACGGAATGAACGATCACAAGATGGTAGGCTCCAAAATTCAAATGTAGACCAAATTTTGGAGGGTTTTTTTCGCAACGAAAATAGGTGGGATGATATCTCCCTCTTGATCTTAGACTACTCGCATCCATCTTGAAAATAAACCTTGTCATCTCCTCACGACCTACGGTTTTCTTCTTCCAGTGGAAGCGTTGATCTAAATATAATACTAGGGATTTATTTATAAACCCTATGACTTGTTTATCCAAGATTTTTTATATTGCTAGGGTATTTAAACCTTAGACTACCAAAATCCCTTTTCAGATTGAAAATGCCAAAACCATAGAGTATTTACATGATACAAAGTCTAAATCAACATTTTATGTAAAGAATGAACTTTATTTAACTTTAAATAGTGATAACCACATGTTGAGTAGTAAAATCTTGATTCTTCTAGGAGATATGAGTCATAAAAAATCTTTATTCTACTTCATATTTTAGAGGGTTGTACAATTCCTTTCATACTTCAAGGTGGGTAGATATCTTGCATAAGTAAATGTCATCATTTCAAGACTCTTACATATTGACAAGACATGTATATGTCACAAAGACAAATCAAACATATAGATAGTCTTATCCTCCTTTGGTTGTAAGCTCTAGGGTTACAATGGTTCAACTTCTCAAAGGACTCGACTTTAGCAAATCATCTTTTTCAAAGATTTCAATGACGTACGATTGAAATTTGATTGCTTCAACTGTAGGAGAATACCTCAATCCTTGTAATTTGCATCAGGGTTCCTTTCATTTATCCTTAATAAGTCCACTTGTAACATCTTTTTTAAGGTATTGTTATAGGAATATGCCTCAGAATTCTCAACCTTCATCTAAATATATACCACAAGAATATAAGGTTATGTCACAGAGAAAATATCCACAAAATTTTTGATCTTTTCCTTTCTTCTTTAGTATCTGATTTGAATAGGGATCTTTTCTCTGTTCAAAGTTCCCTAGTCCTTTACACAACCAGGTCAATCATTTGATAGGGAACTAATTTCATAGTGCATTGGGGTAATCTCTTCTTCATTTGATATTACACTTACAAGGTTTCTTTTCAAATCTAGCTTTGATACCATGTTGATTTTTCTAGTGTAAACTAGATGAGCACTGATTTCTAAAACTTGATAATTACTTCCAATGATTATTTAACACTTCAATTGTATCATTAAGAAATTACACATCTATAAATTCAACCATAAATATAATGAATTAATATAGATCAAGATCACAATGCACAAGAGACACAATGTTTACCTTGGGAAAACCCACTATATTTAAAAATCCAACAACCTTCTTCTTAGGGAAATAATCATTTCAACATGATATATGACAACCAACAATATCTCAAGTCCTGCTCTTCCACTTGTCCACAATAATTCCTTCTTGAATGACTTTGTTAAGGTCAACAATGAGGTCTATGTCTTGATATCCTTCTTCCATGAAATCTCACAATCATTATCCACTGTCATTCCATTTCTGTATGAAAATAAGGCTTGTACCATAAACCCCAGACTCAGATTATAACCACGGGCTCAGATAAACATTGCAAACTTGGCTTAGATCATCACCATAACTTGGATCATAGGCTTGGATCAACACCATAACTCAGATCATAGGAGTGGGTCATCATCACAGATTAGACTTGGTACCATAGAGATATCTCACTCTTTCTTTTAGGATTATTCCATAGAAAACTCGTTTTTCATCATAGAAATACATGCCTCAGAAACTCAGATATCAACTCAGGATGCATGCCTCAGGAAATTGAGTATATGCCATAGGATCTACCACATGAACCTTTCTCTTTTTCCTCAGAATTTGCCAGAGAAAATTTGGGTTTATACCATGGAAAAACAGGGGTTCATTTACAAACTTGAGCTCCTTAGAGACTCGACTATGCTATAGACATATGCTTCATCTTTTTGACATCCGAATTGATGTGTGGAGGGAGGACATATTCACTTATTTATATGCATAGGAGGGGTCCGAATGGGTGCCAATAGAGGCTGAGCCGACTTTATCATAAGAGGTTGAATCGACATCTTGTTGGTGTCCACAAATCAAAATTGTAAAATTCAATATTCTTCTTCTGAAAAGGTCATGAAAAAACAACTTATAAAAATAAATTTATTTTCTCACAAGCATGAAAAAAATGCTTAAAATATAATTTTCCTTTTTTCACAAAGTGTAATCCATATTTCATTATTACAAGTACAAAATTTGTACATTGTGAGGACCGACCATAGCTACAAATTTCAACAATTGTCTTGTGAAGGTTCACAAGCTTCCTTTACCAACCTCTTGATCACATTTTATTATCCTCATATTTTCTTCATATGGAAGACTACCATATGTAGTAGCACCAACAACATCTTCAAACACACCATCAACCTTTTCATAGATATATAATGCACCATTAACCACATTAGACCATCATAACATCTTTATTTCATATGTAACAACAAACTACTCAATATTTAAGCATGTTATACATATATTCTCAAGCAATTCTTTATGTACTTATAGCACATCTATATGCACCCAATATTAATTCTCAACATGCCTATTAGTGCATATTTATTCCATCTATCTATCTCTTGCATTTCTACCATTATTGTGCTTTAAAACTATTAACACATGGTAACTCTTTCAATAATAATAAATATATGAAAATAGCAAGAGATGAATTAATAAATCCCCCCTCCTTAACATGGCTATGTTGATGACCATGTTCATCATTGTTGATATAGCAATTGGATCATCATCTTGTAGCTTCCTATAGTAGTTTCCAATATCCTTTGCTACCTTTGGTTGTCTTCAAATCTCACTAGAATCATGTAAGAGTTTGTACTGTCACTTTGCTCATTTGTACTTTGGTGCTCCCTTTCTAAACACTTTCTATCCAATTTACTTAGGCAATCATGCCCAACTTCACCTTGCTTGAATTTTTTAGCATTTATGGTGCCTATTACTCTTTTTCCTTGGTCGATTTGACATTGACTTTGACTTCCTTTGTAAATATTGTAACATACTATAATGTTACATTTACGCTTTCTTTTCCAACTTCATATATACTCCTATAGAGTCCATTTTTTTTACACCCCTCTGTAACTTCAACGAGAACTTCTAGTATTTCATAGCATTACAATTATTGTTATATCATATTCATATGGTCTCCTTGAATATGATTTTCCTTATCATATGCCTTCTCCATATTTCCATTATAGAAATCACTACATTTTTTATATGCTTCTTTGATTTATTATCCATTTCTATACTTGGAATGCACTTAGCATTCTTTACATGCATCAACAAGTTTCACTCATTTCCATCATCATTCCCTAAGTGTTATAGTATCTTCCAATAATCTCAAGCATCATCATTATGACATCTATTTCCTTTATCCCTAGTTTTCCATGAAATTTGTCTCATTTTTTTTTTTACTTTGTGCCATGCTTCCACTTTGCACTCTGATATCACAAGTGGATTTCTTGCTTTGAATTATTTGGACATTGTTATTGGTTCATAAGAGTTTTACACTTGGGTATTTTTTTTGATCCCTCTTAATGCTTAATACATTTGACGTTAAGATAGATCTATGCTGGTAAGTAAGTGCACTACTTTCCTGTAATATGTGTCACATGTAATGTGGTGACAACCTCATACAATAAATACCTCTTGAAAATCAACCGCAATATTTGTGAAGATATGTTACCAAATTATATTGTTCACAAGTGAGAAATACCTCAAATATTATGCATGAAGAATTGAAAATCTTTTGGTCCTTTGATGAATGAATAAGCATGAAAGGTTGTTCTCTTTTGAAAATTTCTTTTGAGCCAATATTGAACATAGTCTTTCTAAGTTCCTAATCCTCCAAACATCTCTAAGTAATAACAAATTTTACTCTCAAACATCACTAGTTTGTGGCTTTGGTAATAATTGGTGCTAAAATGTTATGCAACCAGATTCCAAAATAGAATAAAATATAGATTAATGACTTGAAAATTAACCTCTTCAAGGGGGAAACCTTCTTTACATCACATATATTAACAATTATTAGATGATACAAATGATATGAACTCCTTGGAATATATAGGAGTTTAAGGGGTCACAATATAATCAAAGCCTACATAAGAATAATAATGTAAGGGCACAACAATAATAATAGTGGGCTTCTATGGGGGACAACAATAATAATATGGGGCGCACAACAATAACAATAAAGGGGATACACTAACAATAACAATAAGGAGGCTACACTAGAATTATAGGGACCTAACATGCCCTCTCCTTCAAAAAAAGTGTTGTCCTCAACACTTGAGTAGTTTTGGACGCTTCTGTATAAAATTATCATCCTCCCATGTGGAATCTTCAGTGGGTAAGTTCTTCCACTTAATGATATACTCTGAAATTGATCGATTATGTAGTTTGTGTAGCAAATTTTACCGGATAAATCACATCCATGGTTGATAAAATTTGACGATTCGAACCAGTCCACCGTGGTTCATCTTCAGGAAAAGATCCTTGATTAAGTCAGATCTCACATTAAGGTATAAATAGGAGATGAATGGAATGGAAAAGAAAAGGAGGCCGACCAAGAAAAAGATTAATGAAATGTTAGATATTAATAAATTTAATTTAATTGATCTAATTTTAATTTACTATTGATTAATATAATTAATTTGATTAATTTAATTATAATTCATTTGATACTAATTAATGGAATATGTGACTTTAATAAATTAAGGGAATTTAATTTATTTTTAATTAGTTTAATTTAATTTATATTTTTCATTAATTTTATTTTATTTTGTTATAATTTTTAATTGATTTAAATTGATTTACAATATTTTATTGATAAAATTTCGTATTCTTTTAGTATGATTGAAAGATGAGTTCTTTGATTTTTAAGGGGTATTTTCACTTAATTAGATTATTATTAATTTATTTTATTTTATTAGTGAAATTATTAAAAGGTAAAAAAATTATGTAACATTTCATTCTTTAATAGGTTAATTTAAAATTTTGAAAGTTTGTATTTTTAATGATTATAAATTCTTAATTATTATTAAAAGGTGACATTCTTGATATTAAAATTATAAGTATTTTAGCTCATTAATTTAAATGATGCGGTGATAGATATGATTAATAAAGTGGAAGGAGAGTTTCTTATTAACTACTAATTATATGAATTTATAGGGAAAGTTAAGAAAATGAAGAATAATGTGTAATAGGGTTTTAAAATGGGGGATAGTGGAAAGTCTTCAATGTAGAGGATGAATAAAATTGATTATAATGAGAGAAGGTATATGGATTATTGATAACAGAATACCACGACAATGAGAGAGAAGGAGGGGAAAATGATGGACAAAAAAGAGCCGGGGGGGGGGGGGAGGGGCAGCGAGGAAAAGGACAACAAGGATGGGGAAGAAATGGTTGAGGATGCAAGAGGAGGAAAAGAGGAAAGGAAAAAATAGAGGAGCAAAAACATACAGAAGAATGAAGGGAGAAAGCTAGGAAGGGAGAGGCTGGGTAGGGGAGTGGTTGTTGCTCAAGGTCAGAATACAATTATCGCTAATTTTCCAGCCATCATCACGGTTGAGGTTTTCCAGGTGTTTTCCAATTTCGATAGCTTCTTTGAATTTTCAGTGGTGATAGTGATCATTTTTGGCCAACATACACGAGTTTTCAATACAAATGTGATGACTCGTTTTGTTGGAGTGTTTTGCTAGAGCCGAGGTTTTTGAGGCGATTATGCTTAATATCAGCAACATGTTCTTTAATTCTAGTTGCCAGGTTCTTTTTTCCGTGATTTATTCAGGCTACAATATGATTTTTCCTTATTCGTCAAGTTCTAGCAATATTGTTTGAACAAGGAGCTTGTCACCGATACCCTTCTTAAAGCACGAAACACGGAAAAATGGGTGTACTCAGGAAGATGCAAACAACTCTAACTTATATGCGATAATTCCAATCTTTTGCAACACCTTGTAAGGACCATAATACTCGGTTGATAATTTATTATCCTTCTTAGCTTGCTTGAAGGACACTTGTTTGTATGGTTGTAGTCGTACAAATACCCAATATTCTATATCAAAACTTCTTTCACTGTGATGATGATTTTCCTGTTGTTTCATTCGATTCTACACCAGACTAAGGTTATCCTTTAAGAGTTGGAGAACTTGTTGTTGATGCTTGATGTGATCTTCCATTGCTTGAACCTTAGAATTTTCTCTTAAAGGTGATGTGGTGGATGGTGGATGATATCCATAAAGTGCTATAAATGGGGTTATTTTTGCTGCAGTATGGAATGAAGTGTTATACAACCATTCAGAAAGAGGTAAAAACTTAATCGATTGTGTTTGTGTTGACTGTGCTGGACCCACCAACATTCATGGGATCTCCCCGATATGAAGTCCTAACAAGATCTCACACCATTTGGAGTAGGAGTCCCAACAATGGGGCGTTAATGATCTACCTTGGTTGCAAATACACATAGAGTGGTGGACGGTGTCTTTGGTGAAAACAAGTGTGTGACCCTGCAGAAATTCAAGTGCGATGCATGAAGGTTCCAACACACAATGGGAAAAGGAAGTGCACCCCTTAGAAGTCTGTAATAGTATGCAGCTTGGAAGGAACACACGAGCATTATGAAATCACACGAACTAACATGTGGAATAGTCCACAAGTTAAGGTGAAAAATTAATACATGAACACACATCCAATAAGATTCATATAAATGCAAAAAAAATAGTTCATAAGAATATGCGTAAGTTAAACAACATATATTGCAAATACAACAAGAATATTCCTACTATATCCACAACATATGAATGAAAGTGTGCCGACTCTGAGTTTTATTAAAATTGAAAGTTCCAATCATAAATACACCTTTGACAAACCTCTTGCCCCAATAGTGGAATGTGAAGTAAAAAAGACTTGCTCCCCCAAAAAGTATACTCCCTCTACGCTACAGAGAAGCTAAGGCTCTCAAAAAACTCCCAAGATCTTCCTAAGCCTAAGCCTAGAAAAAATCTTGGCTCCCAAAAGCCCATTACATGAGTTATGAGGATATATTTATAACAAAGGGGGGTGACTCTTCACATGCCTCTTTGTGACTCTTGGATTCCCCTCATGACTCTTCAACTTCTTTACAAAATGACTCATTACATTACATTATGACTCTGCACACTTGGAATTTCACTTTTATAAATAATTACAAATAATATTACGTTTTCTACTCATACCCATATAATACAAAATAGAGTAGAGAAAAATTGACAACCAAACAATACAAAACACTATGATGCTTGAGTTTGGGAAAACACTAGCTCAACAACTTCTACTTGATGCTTCTCAGTCACATATTGATACCGAACTCGATACTGTGCGATGAAGTCCCCAAACTGCATTATGGTGTCTTGCTGGAAGCAGACTCTAGCCTCCATAGCATCTGGGTACAATTATTTGGAACCAGTCTTAACTATTTTTCAGGCAGGAGCAACATTGTTTTGATCTGGACAAGACCACCGATGTAGTTCTTCATGTTCTGTCTATTCAACTCTAAATCCTCCTTGGTGGAAATATATCTTAGTTGCTTCAAGTACTCTTCGATCTCCTGTCTAACCTGATGTTTTCATTTAGCTTCGCTGAGTGAGCCGAATGATGGGATCTTGTGCATTCTCACCATGAAATCGAGACTGTTGTATAACCATACATATGAGGCATGAATATTCACAATGAATGAAGAAATATTCTTGTTGTTCTGAATCAACATTCAAACTCTTGATTTCTCCAGCTCTGCCTGCGGATTCATCTTCTTTACCAAGTTAAGTGGTGCCCTTTTGTATCACATTGTCCATTCTTGCATGACGATGATGGCAGCGTGCACATTCTTAAGAGTTTTGACAAATTGTTTTCTTTGCTGCTGCAAGCCATGCAAGTGGAAAAATAGCTTATGTACGGTCATGAGATCCTCATAGATGTCTGCATGGTCTCTCCAAGTGTTGATACTTCACCAAGTATCGCTACTTTCATTTCCTCTATGTATACTTGTGCAAAAGCTTCGTTCTATGCTACTACGTGGAGATGTTCTATATCTTGTCGGGAAGCTTGTAAGTTTTGTGCCAATTGCTTATTCTCGGCCATCAAATACTGAGTGTTTTATCTCGCTACACCTATAAAGGCCAAGTTGGATTCGACAATGGAATTCATATTCTTGCTGGTGTTCACCACTATCACCCTCTCTCTAATGAATGCAAGTGATGCATGATCATCCAGAAAGTGCTTTCCTCGAACTTGTACTATCCTCTTTTGGAATTCATCATACGACAGATTGTACACATCCATTAATAGATCATCATCAAGAGGAACTATGTCCCCATACTTGCGTGGGGATAACTCTGCTGCTGGAGGTGGTGCAGAGTAAACGGTGACTTGTGGTGCACTTGACATCAGGTTAACATCTTCATCCTGTGGCTCCAGTTCCAACTCCATGTTCGCAACTTCAATCAAGTCTTGAATTTGCTGAGCAAGCTCCTGATCCTACATTTGTTCGCTCTCTCCCTCTGTTGTTGGTTGGTACTGTTCTTTCTCTTCAATTTGAATCGGAACTGTTTCTCCTGCCATTGCACCTTGCCTTATATTCCTACTTATACTCCTTTGTTTCCGTTCTTCCCTTCCTGTTATGCTTTATGTGCCCTCATTTCTGCTTCCTGCAGAATCTACCTTTTTATCTTCCTTTTCTTTTATCTCTGTAACCTCTGCTTCCTTTTTTCTTCTCCTGCCAAAGCTTATTGAATGAGGATTGGATCCACTTTCATCTTATAGCTTTGTTCCCCCTCTGTACTGTCCACAACCTTTCTCTTTCCCTTAGCTTGTACCAGGTTGTTGCCTTTTGCTACTGCTGCTTTTGGAGTTACTTCCGTTTTTAGAGTTGCCTACGAAGTCCCTCCTAAATTGACTGACTCATGGGATTTGGAGGCATTTTAGCAATTCCTCCATGGATCCTCATATGGCCAATGAAATGTCCCATTGAGCCACTTAAAGTAAATTCTCGCACAATGGTTTTCACAAATTCTACGAGGATCGTATGAATTAAAGTATCGATTACCGAATGCAAACTTCACTATCTCCTTCCCTCGGTATCCACGACTTTCAAGTTATTTATCTCGTACAATCTAATTTGCATAGGAAGGGTGGGCCAGGGTGCTTTCTTATTCCTATGAAAAGCTACTGACAACCCTGTGGTGAGATGATATGACACTTCTTGCATGGAGATCTTGTCGGTGGCATACCTTGGAAACACATGCGACGACTTCTCTCTGCCGAACACTCTAATGAAGGTGCCACCTGGTGAGGAAAACCAATATGATATTGCCTCCATTTCTCAATGTGGCATGCAAGGTAGTTCTTCTTCAAAGATCAGCTTGTAAAGTGGGATGATGAAATGGTCAACTAGTTGTTCCATTACTCCTTGATGACTGCAATCCAAAATCATTTTACAATAAATATGTACGAAAATTTCTCGTGGTTTCCATGTCCTGAACATGCTAAGAAACTAATTCTGTGCACAAATTGGATCCAGTAAATATGTGGACATATAAAAACTTTCTTGCTCGCCCTTAGGAGGGTCCCGAGCTTGTGATGCATGGGATCTCAACTAGTGAGCCAAAAAATATTATCGGGTGAACGAATTCGACTCATTCACCACCTAGTTCAATAAGATTTCCCACCCTTCAGGAAAGTTCTATGTGATTTTTTGACTGTACATTTTGCAAGCTAAGATAACCAAGAGTAGGTAGGCCTTCCTGAGAGAGTTTTTCTTGTATGAATGGCTAGGTTTCTGTCGAAACTTTGATGGATATTTCACCGATCATTTGACAATATCTCTTGTGCTCACATAGCTATTAGTGGCATAGAAGTATGAGTCCATGAGCATTACTGGCTTGGGAAGATGATACATGTGCTGATAATATTCTACCAGAAAGGTAGCAAGCTTCTGTCTGCTGGCATTGCTCAATGTCATCATCTTCTCATCAATGTGTGACACAATCTAGTTGATGACATCTACACACAGGAAGACTAGATATATGCATGCAACCCTGTGTAGTCCTGACTGCTGGATGCTGAGATAAACCTATCGATCCTCTATATCTTCCTCAAGGATCTTTGCTGAAAGAGCTTCATTAACTTGCTGCCATGTTTGTATTGACTCCTTTTTTATAGAAACTTGAGTGTCTACATATACTGGAAAGTCAATTGGATTTTTCTCAACTACTTCCCCAATGCCGCTTTAAGTGGTATCTTTTTTATTAGGTGCTCAAAATGGAAAGTTGTCAGAATGGTGTGGAACCTGAATGACCGCCTAGATCTCATCTTTCTAAATCCGGTGCAACTCATTTTGCAGAAAACCGACACCGTATGCTCCCAGAAACGCGTTCTGTCTGCTTTTCCAAACAGACAAATTAAAAAAAGATAGGACAACCCAGCCAACAGTCCGTACTACTGACTGGGCATGCCTAGTTGGCAGGTTGATTGGTCAATAGGATATTCTTCGGTGAATCATGTTGTGCCAAGTGGCACATTTTCATTGGTTTGAAATGTCAGGTTGTGATTGGTTTATAGGTGGCCAATCACAGGTTGCCACATGGCACGACAAGGGGTTGCCACGTGGCAGCACGAGGGCCACCAAAATTTGTTAAGGTCTGGGCAGCAACAGCGGGGGTCGAACCTGAAACCTCCAAGAAACTAACACATGCCTTCACCATCGCACCAACCGTTTGTTTCTTAACCATAGGTGGTGCGGTGTATATTTAAAATGTAATGGTTTTATGTTTGGGGGTGGGGGTCGGGGTCTAGCCGGAGCGCTGATCAATGCACCCTAGCGAGCTAGGGGCGGGACCAAGGGTGGGCTATCCCCCCACCCCCCCACTATTCATAACTGTTAACATTAAACACCGATGGCTTCCTATGTCCACCCTTAGAAATTAACTGGTGATGGTTAGAGAAAACCACAAACATTTTTTATTTAAAAAAAAATTATTTAACCATATACAATATGGTTTGAAATTCAGATTTAAGGCCTTAGTGGAAAAATTAGCGCCCCGAAAATTTCACCCAGAAATTGGACAACGGATTTGGAGGCGAAATTGTAGGATCTTGTCGGATTTGGTGGAATTTGTGGTGCATTTAGTGCCAAAATTTGGGAAAGCCATAACTAAGTCAGTTTTTGACCAAATTGGGAGCAGAAAGAGGCTAGATGCACATTTTTGGGAATTATGGAGCTATTAGAGTAGGTTTCAGAGCTGCTTGAGCATTGTAAATGTATGTATTCACACTTTTTAGCATAATAGAAGAGGGCCAAACCATTGGAAGCTGGACCAAGGAGATGTAGCCCAGGAGGAGTGAACTCCTTCATCATGTGCTGTTGTGATACTATTTTGGTGATGTTCATGTCTATTATATGTTTTTGTTTGGTGTTTTTTTCATGTTAATTTGTTCATGAAATTTACATAAAACACATAAAAACTCATGTTTAAAATTGCAATGTACTGCATAAATCCTCAAGCACTTTGTTTATATTATGAAGAGGAATTTAGAAAAACAAAACTAATTTCCCCATTCAGATCAAGTTGGTATCAGAGCACTAGGTTTACTTGTGCAATGAGGATTTAATTGTTTTCAAGTGTTTAAATGCTTACAAGGTTGAAGCTCAAAAGAGGAGAAGGTAAGCTTGTGGGTGAAGGTTCTCAAGTTGGAGCAAGGAGAAGGATTTCACAATTTCCACAATCTCCACAGAAAGATTCACCTCCCATTGTACTTGAGGCTTCAGTAAGCATGCCTTATGAAGGAGGAAATGATAACATGACAGAGGATGAGAAGGATTTTAGGAAGGCTTTCTTTGACATGACAAAGATGGTGAAAGTCCTCTATGAAGAGAGGAATACAAGGTTGCAGGGTGAAAGCTCCATGCCTCCAAGAGGAGAGGGTTCTCCAGGAGGAGGAGGTAATGGAAATGGTGATAAGCCACCATCTAATCCCCCATAATCATCACCACCATCTTCACCTTCATCTTCATCCTCTTCAACTACTACAACCCTTACTCATACTCATTAACATACGTCAAATGGAATTGGTAAAACACTCATGTTAAAAGTTGATATTAAATTTGAGCTGCCTATGTATAATGGTGAAGTGAATGTAGAGAAGCTTGAAAATTGGGTTCGTCAGTTGGAGGTCTACTGCAAGATTCAAAACCTACAAGATGATGATACAAAGATTCAACTAGCTTCCTTGAGACTGGAGGGTGCAACACTAGTATGGTGGGGAGCCAAGAAAAAAAATGAGATAAAAAAACATGGTAAGATCTCAATCTCTTGGTCTTATTTCATTGCTGCAATTAAAAGACAATTTTACCCTCTACCATATATGCAGAAATACATCATGAATTGGTAGAACTTTAGACAACTTAAAGGTAAAAAATGTGCAAGATTACACCCAAGAATTTAGAATAAGGTCTCTTATGTTAGGTGTTGATTTGAAATCACAGACACGTTGCTGAAGTATATAGGGGGTTTACATAGCTACCTAAGGCATACTGTACTTATATTCAATCCCACTAGTCTAGATGAGGTTTGTGTGCAAGTCACTCACCATGAGGAAAGACGGAAAACTATTCTAGAAGAGGGTAAAAAGAAGCCATTTAAGGGTGGAGAGAAATGAAATGGTTTTAAAGGAAAAGGAAAGAAAAACGCATCCATTAAAAAGGAAGGAGAGAAAATAACATGCAAACATCGTTCCAAACAGGGTCACGATGAGGACCATTGTTGGAAGCTTCATCCAGAGATGAGGCCCAAGAAATTCAACAACAAGGGGAAACAAAAAACAGTTGCAACCACTCAATAGGATTTGGGATCCAATTCAGGTGATGAAACTAAAATTAAAACCATGGGTATGAAAGGAAAAGAATCCATTTTTAGCACTAGTTCATCAAATTGTCACACTAGTACTCCAAATGAAGAAACAAGGATTGAATTATTCCATGTGAGGGTTATTGCAAAACATACAAAAATCAACACACTATTTGATAGTGGGTCTCAAGCCAATTTGATATCTGAAGACTTAGTCAAGAAAATTAATCTTGAAACCATTCCACATCCCAAACCATATTCATTGGGTTGGATATGCAAGAACACAAATTTATAGGTTACAAGAAAGTGTATTCTTCAGTTTTCAATCACATCAAACTTCATTGTCAAAGTTGAATTAGATGTTGTACCGCTTGATATTTCAGGAATTATTTTGGGTAATCCTTACCTCTATGATAGAAAAGCCATCTTCTATCGCCATGAAAAAAATTACTAGTTGTTCAAAGATGGCGTGGAGTGTATAGTGAGAGCCTATTGCAAGAAACTAAATCTTTCATTAGTTAATGCGGGAAAAATGAAAAGATTAGTGAATTCAAGCAATAATTTTGTGCTTCTTATGATTAAACCAAAGAATGATGTTGATTATGAAGCATTCCAAGGTCGTGATCCAAAGTTGAAATATGATTCTATTGAAGTGGTTAATCAAAATAATGAGATGTTTCAGGAACCAACGGGATTACCTCCCAAGAGGAGAATCCAACTTGAAATTCAGTTGCAACAAGATTTTCCTCTTCCTAACATTGGTATGTATAGGATGTCGGTGACAGAGAGTGCTGAAATCAAAAATAAAATTCAAGAGTTGTTGGAAAAAGGGATCATCCGACCAAGTACTTCGCCATGCGGGTCACCTATTGTGTTGGTGCCAAAGAAGGATGGAACATAGAACATGTGTGTATATTTCCGTGCATTGGAAAAATTATGGTAAAGAGCCGTTATCCACTTCCTAGAATAGATGATTTAATTGATCAATTGGAAGATGCAAAGTATTTTACTAAGTTGGACTTAAGGAGTGGAAACCATCAAATTAGAATTGCTGAGGGTGACATTTGGAAGACATCATTCAAGACAAAACAAGGTTTGTTTGAATGGCTAGTTATGCCTTTTAGTTTATGTAATGCTCATGCTATCTCCATGCATGTGATGATTGATGTGTTGAGGCCGTTTCTTGATGAGTTTGTCATAGTATACTTAGATGATATCTTGATTTTTAGTAAATAACACGATGAACATGTCATGCATGTAAGAAAAGTACTTGATGTCTTAAGGAAAGAACAATTGTTTTTGAAGATGTCAAAATGTGAATTTGGTAAAAATTCTTTGGTGTACTTGGGGCATATTGTTGGAGGAGGTCATTTGAAGACAGACCCCTCTAAGGTTTAGGTCATTGTGAATTGGCCAATGCCCAAGAGAGTCACTGAGGTAAGAAGATTTTTGGGAGCAGCCCAATATCAGAGGAAGTTTATTTATAACTTCTCTTCTATCGCAGCTCCATTGCATGCATTGACTAGTGTGAAAAAGGTCTTCCAGTGGGGAGGAAAGAAGCAAAAATCATTTGATTGTTTGAAAGAGAAGATCAGTTCAGCCCTAGTACTTTCACTTCCAGACTTGAGATAGTCATTTGAGATTCAGACTGATGCTAGCGACTATGCCATGGGCGTAGTCCTTATGCAACATGGTAAGCCCATTTCATTTCAATCATAAAATTTCAATGGTGCAATGATTAACTATCCTACTTATGACAAGGAGCTTTATGCATTGGTTAAAAGTGTGAAAAAGTGGAAACAATACTTGATGGGAAAGGAAACCATCATAGACACTGACCACCAACCATTGCAATACTTGCAATCACAAACTAAGTTACAACAATCAAGGCACTTTCAATGGATGGGTTTCCTACAACAATTCCACTTGGTCATCAGGTATAAGAAAGGTATATACAACAAGGTTGATGATATGATTTCTAGGCCTATTGTTAGTGCAACTACTTTACTCAAGCATAATTCTGTTTTGCATGAAAGTTATGTTGAGCAATATGCATTTGATAACGACTTTCAAGATGTTTATGCAAACTTGAGTCAAGGCAACCAAGTAGAGGAATTGGATTACCATGTATATATTAACTTGTATCATTTGGGAAAGATTTGAATTCCACATGGGGATAGAGTGAATGTCATAAGGGAAGCACACACTTCTATGATTTCTAGACATTTCGGTGTAGGAAAAACAATGTCACACCTTCAGAGGTATTGTTATTGGCCTCGTATGCTTGAAAGAGTGTCATGTTTCATTAAAGGTTGTTCATTGTGTGCAGTCAGTAAGCCTAGCAATAAGAAGTTAGTATTGTACACACCACTTCCCATACCTTCTTGTCCATGGGAGAGTGTTTCTATGGATTTTGTAGGAGGTCTTCCATTGTCAAAAATAGGTAATGATTATTTGTATGTAGTTGTGGATAGGTTCAATAAGATGTGTATTTTAATGTCATGTAAAAAGAAATCCACAGTTGAAAAAATAGCTCAACTATTCTTTCAACATGTTTGGGTTAAGTTTGGGTTGCCCACATCCATTGCTAGTGATTGAAATTCTCGATTTGTTGGGAATTTTTGGTCAAGTTTGTGGGACTTGATGGATACCAAGTTTAAAAAGAGTAAAACCGTTCATCCAAAAACATATGGTCAAACTGAAGTGGTCAATCGAACAATCATACATATTCTTTGTGGATACTGTAGAAAACATGTTAAGTTGTGGCATGAACAGTTGCATTACATTCAACATGCTTACAACTATGCAAAACACTCCTCAGACAAAAACATCGCCATTTGAGGCATGTCTTGGATACTTTCCTAGATTGCCATTGGATTTCATTTTTCGGAAGGATGTTTCTATTGATGGCCATAACAACATAGACAAAGCCAAGAAGTTCATAGAACAAATCCAATTGATACATCAAAAAATTCAAGATCAACTTGAAAAGAGCCAAGGGAAGTACAAAGCAAGGAACACCAAGCATCATGTAGATCACAAGTTCCAAATTGGTGATGAAGTTGACTTCACATTAGAAAAGAGAGGCCTCAAGGGGAAGGTAAAAAACTGAAAATCCATCATGGTCCTTTCAGAATTTTGGAAAATATTGGTGATAATGCCTTCAAGTTTGATTTGCCTTCACACATGAAAATTTACTCTATTGTTAGTGTTGAGAACTTAAGGTTGTATGAGCCTCTGTTGATTGAAGATCAAGGAGAAAATGTTCAGATTCCATATATTGAAGAATTTTCTCCAGAATACCTTGATGAACTTCAACAAGACACCATTCTTGACAGAAGAACAAGGACATCAAAACGAGGGAGTGTAGACTACCTTCATGTGGGGCTCAAATGCACAAATATAAGCAAGGCCAAATGGATCGAGATTGGAAAGGTGAGGGTATTTTACCCTCATATGCTGAACGATTGAAAGTGATATTTTGGGGTCCAAAACTTCCAGCGGGGAGGAGTCATCAGGTGCTCAAAATTATGCTAAAAAAATTAAAGTTGTTAGAAAGGTGTGGAACTTTAACAATTGCTTATATCTCGTCATTTTGAATTTGACGCAACTCATTTCACATAAAATCGACACCGTATGCTCCCAGAAATGTGTTTTAACCACTTTTCCAAACATGCAAATTTAAAAAAAAATGTAGGACAACCTAGCTGGCAGGTTGAATGGTAAATGGGAATTTATTTGGAGAATCATGTTGTGCCAAGTGGCACATTTTCGTTGGTTTTAAATGTAGAGTTGTGATTGGTTTATAGGTGGCTAATCACAGGTTGCCACGTGGCACGTCCAGGGGCCGCCATGTGGCAGCCCGAGGGCCACCAAAATTTGTGAAGGTCCGAGCAACAAAAACGGGGGTTGAACCCATGACCTCCAAGAAACTAACACATGCCTTCACCATCACACCCATCATTTGTTTCTTAACCATAGGTGGTGCAATGTATATTTAAAATGTAATGGTTTTATGTTTGGGAGTGGGGGCCAGGGTCTAGCCCCAACCCTGGTCACTGCACCCTAGCGGGGTAGGGGTGGGACCAAGGGTGGGCTAGCCCCACACCCCCCCTTGCCCTAGTGCTCATAACCTTTAGCATTAAACACCGACGGCTCCATGTGTCCACCCTTAGAAATTAACTGTCAACGGTTAGAGAAAACCATAGACATTTTTTTTTTTTTTTAAATTATTTGACCATATACAATATGTTTTGAAATTCAGATTTAAGGCCTTAGTTGAAAAATTAGTGCCCTGAAAATTTCACCTGGAAATTGGGAAATCTGGAGCTTGATTAGCGGATTTGGAGGCGAAATTGTAGGATGGTGCCGGATTTGGTGGAATTTGTGGTGCGCTTAGTGCTAAAACTTGCGAAAGCATAACTAAGTCAGTTTTTGACAAAATTGGGAGCATAAAGAGACTACACGAGAATTTTTGGGCATTCTGGAGCCATTGGAGCAGGTTTCATAGCTGTTTGAGCATTTTAAATGCATGTAATCACACTTTTGAACAATATAGAAGAGGGCCAAGCCATTGGAAGCTGGACCAAGGAGACATAGCCCAGGAGGGGTGAACTCCTTCATCATGTACTGTTGTGATAATTTTTTGGTGATGCTCATGTCTGTTATATGTTGCTTTTCAATGCTTTTTTCATGTTAATTTGTTCATGAAATTTACATAAAACACGTAAAAACTCATGGTTAAACTTCAAATTTACTCCATAAATCCTCAAGCACTTTGTTTATATTTTGAAGAGGAATTTAGCACATCAAAACTAATTTTCCAATTCATATCACTTTTGAAGAAAATATCTTTGGTTCCATGGTAACAATGACTGCTGGAGAGAAGCTCTCAACAACTGTGGTACCTTTGGGATAGAAAAGACACTCATGGAAGTAAACGTTAGTCTTTAGAAAATCTACTTTCAAGGCATGATCAAGCAATAAATCGGGAAAGTGAGGAGAGGTATTGCACAATTTTCATCAACAAGGGAGGTTGGCCTACTGTGGGAACTGTGCATTGCGTAGTCCCAACAGCCGAGGTTGAAACCTGAGGCTTGAGATTGCAAAATGCACAATTCAACCTTGGTAGTTGATTGGGAGAGATTGCACATTGTGCAGTCTCAGTGGCCAAGGAAAAATACTGAGCCTTGGAACTATGTAATGTGCAGTTGGGACAATATGCACTGTGCATTTCATATTCTCAGAGGCCAAGCTCTCAACTTGAGTCTTAGGATTGTGCAGTTCCGAATTGGGAAAAGTGAAAAAAGGCCTAGGAAAGCGCAAATTTTCCTGGTAGAAGTGTGGAAAATGATTATATCTAAGTGATGGTGTCGGATTGAGTGAAAATTTGACTAAGTATGATTGAATCAATGTAGATCAAGTATAAAAACTGAAAAAATGGGAATAAAATTAAATATGGGAGGAGAGTCGTCGCAATGGTGACCAAAGGTGCAAAAAGAAAGAAATCGATGTGACACTTGTCAAAGGAAAAAAACAACTTGAAAGAACACTTCTACAAGAAAAAATATGTTAAAACGCTCGCAACCATGAAGAGAAATAAGAAAAAAACACTCACACAAGTGAAACGACAAAAAGCGACAAAAAACGATAAAAGGCAATAAAAGCGAAAATCACCAGAAGTTTCCTTGATCTCCCCATGAATGTTACAGATTCAAGATCGAATGTGAAAATGAGTTCGAGGGGCATCATTTAAATATATTTGAGAAAAAATAGTGTTTATGATGCGCATGCCTAAAATGAAGGAAAAAGCGACACTTGGTGGAAGTTTCTAAAAATAACAGGTGTGCCTCCTTCGAGAAACTAAAAATATATCCCTACCTTTTAGGGATGCTTTTTCACTTATTTATTTATTTTTTTTTCTAAGAAAATTTTCCATTCACACTACCAGGAAATATTGCGTAATTCTGGGGAACTCGGAAACTTTCCGGCTTAGTGCACTGCGCAGTTTCTGAGCTTAGTGAGGAATTGCGTAGTTTTTGGGCTCAGTGCTAGGCTGCTTTCCATGATGATGAAGTTTTTGAGCTTAAGGAAGAGTTTTCAGTCAATATTGTGCAATTCCAATCATCAAGGTTTGGCTTTCCCTCATGGATTGTGCAGTTTTTGGAGGAAAGCCCAGAACTACTGCAAGGCCAAGTTAAGAGGTTAACTTGTGACTTAGAAAGATTAGTTTAAGTGTGGAAAAAGTGAACACAAGCCCATATGAAAAAGGATAAATCTCATTCAAATCATAAATACTTGAACCCAACATAAGGTAAGCTCTTTTGGATAGGAAGGAAGGCTCCAAAATCGAAGCATAGTAGAAATTTTGGAGGGTGGTTGTAGCCGCTACAACACTTGGCGAAACACTGGTAGAACTCCATCTCTTTGTATGAATATTGTATCTTGCAGAACTAATATAACTCTTCCAGAGGTATTTTTTGGTTCATTGATTACCTCAACTTATTCACTTTGTTTGAGCTAAAGATGTAGTCCCTACCATTCCCTTCATCGGTGACACACTAACCAAGCCAATTTAAACTGAGTTTTTTCGATTGGGGATGGGGAGTATATATATGCACAAGTAAAAAAGTTGTCACAGTCTTAGTTTTCATCTCTGGTGTTTCTCCCTTGCCAGCAAACTTGGATAGTAGCGTGATGGAGTCACTTCAGGAACACAAACATTGCTCCGTTGCCAGCGAGCCTGGACAATACCCCAGCGGAGTTGCTTGCTTCACCTCTTTGCACAAGAAGCATTTCTCTTCTTTTTCCCTTTATTTTATTTTTTTCATTTTTTAATTCTTCATAGAACTGTGCATAGGAACTTATTTATTTCATGGGGCAAAAGAGGGATCCTGACTTATTGGGAGCTGAAAGGGTTGTTCCTTAAGAGAAGTATGTTTATATACATCTCTGAAATACTTGTTAAGGTTTTCCTCTGTTCCTTACTCTACTCGAATTAATTTACAAGGATTAACCGAAAATATAAAATACCAATTAGAGTAGGCGATACTAGTTAAAATTCAAACATCGTGATTTCACTACAATTTTCTCCAAAAAAGAACGTATTTTCCATTAGAGTATCATTGACTAAAAGAATGAAATATTCATGCAAATAGAGGGAATAGACAAAAAAAATAAGTGTTGATAGTAACATAAATTCCTCTCATATTTCACAATGCTTGCTCAAATGCCAAACACAGTCTCATGTGGACGTTATCCTATAAATGAAAAAAGGAAACAAACAAAAATAAAAAAACTGGAATGAAAATTAAATCGAAGAAAATGAATTCAAAGAAAACAAATAAGAAAGCAAAAACTACTACTCCTAACCTAATCATATGATAACAAGAATCACGTGAAGTGATACTTCCAATCCAGCCATTGACACATTGATTAGCCTATATACGCGAGGGAATGCATGTCAAGAAATATATAAAAGCATAATAAAAAAAGAAAATATGAGACAATGCAAAACAAAACGTTCGAAGTTTTAAAGTGTGCACAGAAAAGTAAGAACAAAATGTGCATGGAAGACATTCTGTGGGTGCGTTGTGGTTTTTAGACACATTGCGACCTGAATACATGAAAGAACAAACTTTTGAACTATGAAAATGGGCGAACATAAAGAAAGAAGAAAAATTTTGTTTTGTAACAAAGCTCACCACGTACGACTCCTCCAATGATTGAGAAATAGGATCATGTGATACAGGTGGAGGTGGAAGATTCAACACATTTCTGATCAAAAGTGGAACTAACCTCAAGGATACGAGAACCTAATATAACCATCAGCTTGGGCTGAAGTGCCTCGACAGCTTGGGGATGTTCCAACTGATCAGAAAATGGATCATCAAGATCGGTGGATTGGAGAGATCAAGAGTGGGAAAATCATAATTGTGATCGAATGAATCTATGAAAGGGTCATGACAGCCACAATAAAAAAGCTCGAGATCACAAACAGAGGCATCCTCATGATCGAAAGAATTGTAAATAGGGGAATATTGAAAACTAGAAATTTCACCCTCTATATTTTTAGAAAGATGAGATGAGAGATTGCGGAAATAAAGAAGGGAAGATTCATCCTATCCACTTTCAGATGACAAACTGACATTCCACGTGTTCTGATAATGATTAGAAGTAGTAATAACATCAAAAATTACATTTTGATAAGATTCAACATAAATGACAGAATCATGAAAAATGTCAGGATGATGAAGGAGAGGTGCGGAAGGAAGAAAGTCATCCTTCATCGAATATTCTTGTTCAGTTATGGGATCCCACACATTACTGTCATAAATGATATCGCAATATGGCTTCTAAACACAAATTTTATCCAACTCTTGATCCTGATGAACATCAAAAGAGAGATTTGAAATGGAAGAAAGAAAAAATTCACAATCTAGAGAATCATAGGGACCAAAGGTTGGAGGACAAGGAGACAAGATTTCATCGTAATCATCAGATTCAAAATCCAAACCTAGACTGAAATTCTGAATATGTGGGGTGGGAGAACATAGTGGTAGATCAACGGATGAATTCTCAAACTCTCCCACCTCAACCTACAGAACTAGTGTTGTTTTATGAGAAGGGAAAGGAGGGTCACTTGGAACAACAAATTTTTCCATCACGGATTTTGAAGCTCTAATACCAAGGTGTGTTGGGAGGGGTTCAAAATATTCAAGCTCATGCGGATTTTCGGAAATGTGAAGAAGATATTAAAATATCCCTTTTAAGAAAGTCCAATCAACTTCATATTCAGGAAATTCAAAGAAAATATGGATGAAACGAATGTGAAAATCCTCAAGTGATTCATCAGGTGATTTTCGCAATTTAAAAAATTTCTTGTTCAAAGACTTACGATCGTACATATCGAATGCGCAAAACAACTCTATGAAAAAATGTTCGAAGAGTGTATGGAGTCATTAGGAAATGTGTTACACCAATTCCGTATGGGCCCTTAGAACTTGAGAACGAAAAACCTTCAAACAACATCCTCACAATGTGTGTTGTGTTTGGTGCAAAATTTAAGAAAACTATTAGTACGATCAAATAAGGTTGTTTCACCCTCAACATTGAATTTTAGATTAGACAAGTCATCAATAATTTTTGTCGGCACTTTCAGATTTGTGTGTCTGGAAAAACATGTCGGGGTTATGATTTGGGGAGAAGTCATTAAATGAATGGAAAATTTCAAAACATACTTCAAGGGCTCAACTTGTCATCTAGCCCTCCTTCTAGCGCCATAAATGTTGACAGTGTTGGACCCGTCAACATTCAGGGGATCTCCTCGATATGAAGTCCCAACTAGACCTTACTCCATTTGGAGAAGGAGTCCCAACTATGGGTTGTTAATGATATTCCTTGGTTGAAAATACACATAGAGTGGTGCACGATGTCGTTGGTGAAAACAAGTGTGTGTCCCTGTGGAAATTCAAGTGTGATGCATGAATTTTCCAACACATGAAATAAGTGCGTCCCTTGAAGCCTTTAATAGTACACAACTTGAAGGAACACCCGAGCATAATGACATCACACGAACTAACATGTGAAATAGTCCACAAGTTAAGGTGACGAATTAATACATCGACACACATCCAACAAGATTCATATGCAAACGAAATAGTTCATAAGAATATGGGTAAGTTAAATAACAATATTTAAAATACAACAAGAATAGTCCTACTATATCCGCAACATATGCATGAAAGCGTGCCAACTCTGAGTTTTATTAAAATTGAAAATTCCAATCATACATACACCATTGACGAATTACTTGCCCCAATAGTGGAACATGAAGTCAACAACACCTGCTCCTCCAAAGAAGTATGCTCCCTCTATGCTACAGATAATCCAAGGCTCTCACAAAACTCCCAAGCTCTTCCTAAGCCTAAGCCTAAGCTTAAGCCTAGCCAAATTCTTGGCTCCCAAAATCCCATTACATGAGTTATGACGATATATTTATAACAAAGTGGGGTGACTCTTCACATGCCCCTTTGAGACTCTTAGACTCCCCTCATGACTCTTCAACTTCTTTACAAAATGACTCATTACATTACATTATGAATCTTCCCATTCCAATATGGACACTTGGAATTTCACTTTCACAAATAATTACAAATAATATTACATTTTCCACTCATACCCATATAAGACAAAATAGGGTAGAGACAACTTGACAACGTAACAAGACAAAATAGTATGATGCTTGAGTTTAGGAGAAATTTAGCTCAACAAATTCTAAATGATGCTTCTCGGCCACATATTGATGCCAAGCTCGGTATTGTGTGATGAAATCCCCAAACTGCATGATGGTATTTGACTAGAAGCATACTCTAGCCTCCATCAAATCCAAGTACAATGAGTTGGAACCAGTCTTAACTTATTTCTCAAGTAGGACCAACATTGTTTTGATCTGGACAAGACCACCAATGTAATTCTACATGTTCTATCTATTCAGCTCTAAATCCTCCTTGGTGGCAATATGTCTCATATGCTCCAAGTACTCTTCGATCTACTTCCTGAACTGATGTTTACATTTAGCTTCAGTGAGTGAACTAACTGATTGGGTATTGTGCGTTCTCAACATGGAATCCAAACTATTGTATAACCGTACATATGGGTCCTGAATATTCCTAATGAATGAGGCGTGCTGCTTGATTTCCTAAATCAAAATTTGAACTCTTGATTTCTCCAGCTCTACCTGCGGCTTCATCTTCTTTACCAAGTTAAGCAGTGCCCCTTTGTATCGCATTGTCCATTCTTGCACGACGGTGATGGAATGTTGCACATTCTTAAGAGTTTTGACAAAATTATTTGCTTTGTTGCTGCAAGCCATGAAAGTGGACAATTGCTTTATGTATGTTCATGAGCTCCTCATATAGGTCCTGCATGGTCTCTCCAAGTGTTGATACTTCACCAAGTATTGTTTCCCTCATTTCCTCCAAGTAGACCTGTGTGGAAGTTGCGTTATGTGCTGCTGCGTGAAGCTGTTCTATCTCTTTGTTGGGCATCCTATAATTTCTTTTCCAATTGCTTATTGTCCAATGTCAAACACTGAGTGTTTGATATCGCTGCACCTGCAAAGGCCAAGTTAGATTTGGAAATGGCATTTAAATTATTGCTGGTGTCCGCCACTACCACCCTCTCTCTAGTGAATTCAGGTGATGCGTGATCATCCAGAAAATTATTTCTTCACGCTTGTACAATACTCTTTTGGAATTCATCATATGACAGATTGTACACATCCATTACCAAATCATCATAAAGAGGAACTATGTCCCCTACCTTGCTTGGGGATAACTCTACTACTGGAGGAGGTGGATACTAAACAGTGGCATGTGGTGTGCTTGGAATTAGGTCAACATATTCATCCTACTGCTTTAGTTCCAACTCCATGTCCACAACTTCAATCAAGTATTAAATATCCTGAGTAAGCTCCTGATCTTGAATTTGTTCACTCTCTCCCTTTGCTCCTAGCTAGTTCTTTCATTTCTCTTCAACTTGAATCAACGCTTTTTATCATGCCATTGTGCCTTTCATTTCTTCCTCTTCCTGCTTCTCCTCCTATTTTATCCTTATTTGTTCTCATTCTTCCCTCATTTATTGTTCTTCTTTTTGCACCCTCAGTTCTGCTTCCTGGAAGCTCTACTTTTCTCTCTTCCTCCACTCTTCCCTCTGTAACCTCTGCTAACTTTTTTCTTATGTTTCCAAATTACCTTGCTTGAGGATTGGATTCAATTTCATCTTGTAGCTTTGTTCTCCCTATGTACTGTCTACATCCTTTCTCTTTCCCTTAACTTGTACCGGGTTGCTGCCTTCAATTGTTGTTTCTTTTGGAGTTGCTACCATTTGCGGAGTGGTCTGCGAAGTCCCTACTAAACTGACCAGCTCATGGAGTTTGGAGGCATTGTAGAAATTCCTACATGGATCCTCCTCTAGCCAATGAAATGTCTCGTTGAGTCGTTGAAAGTAAATTCTCGCGTAATGGTTTTCACAAATTCTACGAGGATCATACAGATAAAAGTCTCGATTACCAAATTCAAACTTCACTATCTCCTTTCCCCCAATATCCACGACTTTCAAGTACTTTATCTTGTACAATACAATTTGCATAGGAAGTATTGACCAGGGTGATTTATTCTTCCTATGCAAAACTACTTACAACCTTGTGGCAAGATGATATGACACTTCTTGCATGACAAGTTTGTTGGTGGCATACCTTGGCAACACATGCGGCGGATTTTCTTCGCCGAACACTTTAATGAAGGTGTTACCTGGTGAGGCAAACAAATCTGCGATTTCTGCTATTGCCTCCATTGATCCACGTGACATGCAAGGCGGTTCTTTTTCAAATATAAACTTGTAAAGCGGGATGATGAAATCATCAACTAGTTGTTCCATTACTCCTCGATGACTGCAATCCAAAATAATTTTACAATAAAAATGTATGACAGTTTCTCATGGTGTCCATGTCTAGTTCATGTGAGAAAACTAATTCTGTACACAAATTGCATCTAGTAAATATGCGGACATATAAAACCTTGCTTGCTCTCCCTTGGGAGGGTCTCATGCTTGTGCTACATGGGCTCTCAATTGATGAGCCAACAAATCTGACCACTTGAACAACTTCCCCTCATTCACCACCTCGTTCAATAATATTTCCCACCCTTCAAGAAAGGTATCCATGCTGTGCTGACCCTAGATTATGTAAGCTAAGATAACCAAGAGACGGTAGGACTTCCTGAGAGACTTTGTCTTGTACACATAGGTGAGTTTCTGTCGAAAATTCGATGACTCTTTCACCCAACCTTTGAAAATATACCTTGTGCTCACATAAATTTTGGTGGAATAGAAGTATAAGTCCATGAGCTTTACTGGCTCGGGGAGATGATACATGCGCTGATAATATTCTGCCAGAAAGGTAGCAAGCTTCTGTCTACTGGCATTTCTCAATCTCATGGTCTTCTCATTAATGTGTGACACAATCCAACATATGACATCTGCACACGGGAAGAATGAATATATGAATGCAACCCTGTGTAGTATTCACTATCGGATATTGAGATAAACTTGTCAGTCCTCTAGATATTCCTCAAGGCTCTTCACTGAAAGAGATTCATTAACTTGCTTCCATGTTAGTGTTGGCTCCTTTTCTATTAACAGTTGAGTGTTTGCATATACTGGCAAGTCAACTAGAGTTTTCTCAATTGCTTCCATAATACTTCTTTAAGTGGTCTCTTTTGAAGTAGCTCTCTTTGGTTCTATGGTAACAATGATTTTTTAAGAGAAGCGCTTAACAACTGTGGTACCTGTGGGAGAGAAAAGACACTCATGGCAAGCAAACATCAGTATTTAGCAAATCTACTTTCAAGGCATGATGAAGCAGAAAAATAGGAAACTAATGAGAGGGATGGCATAGTTTTCATCAAAAAGGGAGACTAGATGACTTTGGGAAATGTGCACTGCACAGTCCCATCAACCAAGGGTGAAACCTGAGGCTTGAGACAACACAATGTGTAGTTCAACCCATGGAGTTGACTAGGTGAGATTGTGCATTGCACAGTCTCAATGGCAAAGAAAATAGAATAAGCCATGGATTTGTGTAATGCGTAGTTGTGCCATATTATACTGCACACTACGTAGTCTTAGAGGCCAAGCTCTCAGCTTGAGCCTAAGGATTGTGCAATGACCAGTTGGGAAAAGTGAAAACTAGCCAAGGAAAGCGCAAATATGCCTAGTGGAAGTGTGGAAAATGAGTAGATATAAGTGATGGTGTGGGATTGAGTGCATATATGACTAACTATCAATGAATTACTTTAGATCAAGTTCAAAAAATGAATAAACGAGAAGAAAATGAAATATGGGAGTATGGTCGTCGTCATGGTGACCCTCGGTGCAAAAACAAAGAAACTAATGCGACACTTGTGAAAGGAAAAAAAAAACTTGAAAAAACACTTATAAAAGCTAAAATAAGTTAAAATTCCAACAACCATGAAGATAAATAAGCAAAAAAACACTCACACAAGCGAAACAGAAAAAAATGACAAAAGGAGATAAAAGTGAAACTCACCCAGAAAAGCGACGACGACTACACTGAAGGTTCCTTGATCTCCTCAAGAATTCTATATCTCCAATATTGAATATTAAAATTATCTCTAGGGGTTTCAATTAAATAGATTTGAGAAAATTAGGGTTTATGATACGCATGCCTAAAATCAAGGAAAAACGACACTTGGTGGAAGTTTCTAAAAATAGCAAGTGTGCCTCCTTTGGGAAACTAATAATAGATCCCTATTTTTTAGGTATGTTTTTTTACTTTTTCACATTTTTAGCTTTTTTCTTTCTTTCTATTCCAGGAAAATTTTCCATGCACGCTATCGGGAAATATTTTGCAATTGTAGGGAAATGTGCAACTTTCCGGCCTAATGCACCAAGTAGTTTCTGAGCTCAGTGAGGGCTTGCGCAATTTCTGGGCTCAATGTCAGGTTTACTTCCATGAATGCATAATTTATGAGCTCAAGGAAAAGTTGTGAGTCAAGTTTTCATAATTCCAATAATCAAGGCTGGTCTTTCCCTCATGGATTGCGCAGTTTCTGGAGGCAAATCTAGAATTGCTGCAAGACCATGTTAGGAGGTTAGCTTGTGACTTAGAAAGATCAGTTAAGTGTGAAAACAAGTGAACACAAGAAAAAATTAAAAGGATAAATCCCAGTCAAAGCATGAATAATTAACAACAACACAAGGTAAGCTCCTATGGATAGGAAAGTAGGCTCCAAAATTGAAGCATAGGCAAAATGTTTTGGGGTGGTTATAGCCGCTACAAGAGTTTGTTTATCATATACAAAGAAACAAAGATATAATTCCAAAAATTTGTTCAATATCTCAGTTTTCCCATCAGATTGAGGATGATAAGATGAGCTATGAGCTAATTGAGTACCAAGATAAGAAAATAGTTTTGTCCAAAAATTTCCAGTGAAAATGGGATATTTGTCACTTACAATAATCTTTGGGTTTCCATGTGGCTTTTGAATTGTTTCCATAAATGCAGTATCAAATGTACCCACTTTAAAAGGACGATATAATGCATAAAAGTGTGCATACTTGGAAAGTTTATCAACTACCACCATGATGACACTCTTTCCTTCGGACTTAGGTAAACCTATGATAAAATCCATTGAGATATCATCCCAACGCTGACTTGGAATGGCTAAAGGTTGTCACAAAACTAAGGTCTTAACTGTATCAACTTTATTTTGTTGGCAAGCCAAACATTCTGTCACAAAATTCTGAATATCAGATTTAAGGCCATCCTAAAAAAATTCCTTCTCGAACCTGTGGTAAGTTTTTAAAAATCCCGAGTGCCCTCCAAAAGGGGAGGTGTGCAATTCCAAAAGAATCTTTTGTTTGAGATGGGAATTCTTACATAGTTATAAGAAATATTTGTACCATAATGAACCATTTTTCCAGATAAATGTATCATATTTATTGGGATCTTGCTGCAAATTTTGAATGAGTGTCCATACCTTTTCATCATTATTCCTTTCATCCCTTACTTCATTTATCCAATTAGTTTGGATAATAGAAATGGCACAGAGAAATTCTTCCACATACTCATCCTTTCTTGAGAGTGTATCTGCAAAAAAAAAAAATCTTCCTTTTTTTGTAGATGATTTCAAATTCATAACTAACATCTTTGTCACTCATTTTTGCTGCTCTTCTGAAGATAATATTTGTTCCAAAAAGTATTTAATACTATCATGATCTATTTTTATCTTGAGGTTTCTTCCCATTAGGTAAGTTCTCCATTGGTTTAGTCCTTGGTTTAGTCCATGTATTATTGCCAAAATTTCCTTCTCACAAATAGGTTTCTGTAAATAATTTCCCTTGATTGGATGAATTTCAAAAGAAATGGGTCTTCCTCTTTGCATTAAAACAACACCAATTCCATTTCCTGAGGCATCACATTCCACAATAAAGGTTTTTTTTTACCAATTGTGTAGCTAATACTGGTGCTTGGCACATTTCCTCTCTAAGATGTTCAAAGGCCTTAGTTGCTTCAGGAATCCAAGAAAGTGCATCTTTCTTCAATAATGTTGTTAGATGCAATGCTATTCTCCCATAATTCTTAACAAAATTGAGATAATGCCCTATCAACCTGATAAATTCTCGAAGATGCTTTAGGGTTGGGGGGATTTTCCATTCCTTAATGGCTTTAATTTTGTTACGGTCTACCTTAGCACCCTCATGAGATACAATATGAACCACATATTCCACCTCATGTACTCCAAAGAAATATTTGGAGGTTTTTGCATATAATTGTTTCTCCTCCAATAGTTTGAGCACCTTGTAAACATGTTGAACATGATCCTTCCAAGACTTGTTGTAGATTAGTATATCATTTAAAAATGCTAACACAAATTTTATAAGGAATGGTTTGAAAATGGAATTCATCAAACCTTGAAATGTGGAAGGTGCATTAGTAAGGCCAAAAGGCATGATACAAAATTCATAATTAACCTCATGAGTTTTGAATGTATTCAGTCTTCATTCTAATTTGATGATATCCTGAATGAAGGTCTAGCTTGGTGAAGTAAACTGCTGCTTGTAATTAATCCAACAATTCATTAATGAAAGTAATGGGAAATTTATCTTTAATAGTGAGCTTATTGAGATCCCTATAATCTGAACACATATGCCATGATTCCATCCTTCTTATGTAACAATACTACTGGTGCAAAGAAATAATTTTGGATAGGTTGAATTATACCGAACTCTAAATTTCTGCAGCCATACATTCAATTTCACTCTTTTGGAAATAGGGATATATGTAAGGCTTGATGTTTGGAGGAAAAATTCCTTGAATCAAGTGAATACCATGATCATAATCATGAATAGGTGGGAGGTCTTTAGGATTCTCTAATACATTGGAATGATTATCCAATAATTTTTGGAGATCTGGATAAATGGATGATTTTAATATTTGAAACTCTAATGAGCATAATCGTGCAGTTACACCCCGTTGTTCTTTCTTCAAAAGATTTGTCATGCATGTTACTGCTCAAACTAGTAGGGGTCTTGGGAGGGGATCCTATAGAGAAACTACTAGGTCAAGTGGCAATAATGGATCAATAGGCCAATGTAACCTCAACTATAGCTCCTTGATTTTTACAGACTTACACTGATGGGAGGAGAACTGGTATAAGAGGAGTAACAAGGATGAATAGATCAATGAATGGATGGAGGGTGATTCCTAAAGCCTATTCACAAGAGAGACTCAATTATATGGCTTACTTGCTTAAGAATCAAGGTGATGGGCTCTCTAGGAAGGATTAAGAGGATACTTAAGCTAAGGTTTGGGGAATATCCATTGTCAATAAGATTCCTAGATCTAAGAATCCTTTTGGAGAAATGTCTTCTATGAAATCCTTATTTAATTTTAGTTATCAAGTTATGGGACCACATAGAGCCAAAGTGGACCCAAACCACGTCAAGGATGTGGATTTGATCAATGCTAGAGAGGATTGACCTATTTAGGGAGGAGAATAGGATCAAAGGACAATTTTTCTTTTGGAATACAAATGAAATGACGTAACTGAGGGCACTAACCTAAATCAACCTAGGGAAAAAGATGGTCTCATGGCTACGACTTGCTATATCTCGAGATTCAGCCCTCGGATTTTCTTCAAACTTGGAGGACCTCTTAAGAAAAAACCTACACAGTAGTGGAACAAAATTCAAGTTTTTTGGATGGCTATAAAAAATTTCTCTTGATTCCCTAGGTGACCTAATAGGGTAAGGCCCGGAAGGAGGATAAAAGAAGGTGAAAATAATTTTATTTTTTTATCCCCTTTGGACTAGACTAATGCCTAGACTATTGGGAGAATGGAGTCTAATGGAAATAATGTTTAGAGATGCTTAATTCCAATCAAGGAGTTCCCCAACAACTTTTCATGACACTAGCAACAACTAGGTTACAAGGGAAATTTATACTTCTAATTATTTGCAAATGATGACTTATCAGGATAATGCATGAGAAATCATGTATCTCAAGGACAATAATCAACCATACAAATCAACATGAAAAAGCATTCACAAAGACAAGTTAAGAAAATTCACATAAGCCCAAGAGTAGCTACACTAGCTTCATGAACGAAAATATTCCATAGATCATTTTATGAGACAAAATAAAAAATAAGCATCAAAAAGAGTACTCACAATGTATAGAAAAATTATTCCAAATATCAAGTACAAGAAAAAAACGAAGCTCCAAAATAGAAAATTAAGATCTTCCAAACATCAAAATGCATTATTTCTCCAATTTATCCATCAAAAGGTCCAGTGAAAATCTCAAGAGATACAAATGATCCCAATCCAAGTGACAATGAGAGGAATGAATGAACCTGTCATCTAATTATACAATCCAATTGTTGGGCAGTGAAAAAGGTATGAAATTATTGTGTATTTTCTCATTCTTTTACTATAGACATACTCCTTTTTACCTTAGGAAGGTAATTTATTATAAGAATTATGGTCGAATTGGAAAGGTTTATGTTTATTGTAAAAAGATGACTAAAGGTTGCTTTTTGTTGATAAAACAGGAATTAGACGAAGTGAACAACTGTACCAAAGGCGAGGCTGAGATTAATTAAACTACTGCTCCACCAGCGTTAAACCACATCCAGCTAAAGACAAGGAAATCCGAACGCATTGCCAAGAAAAGGCAAGGGACAACTCGGCTTCGGTTAAAGTAAACCATATGATAACCAAATGAAGAGAAGCGAATCCCTCAAGATCCTTCGATCCTGAGGGATCGCTGTTCAAACTCATCTTATTCCTCGTCTTGTCCGTCAGGGTCTGTTATATAAGGCAATGCCTTTGGTGATTAAAAAAGGTCGAAAGTTCTCATTATTAAAACATTTCCTCTGTAATATTGTGTTTATTGACTCTCGGATTTGAGAGAGTAGTCTCTGTAATACTTTATGTTCGATTAATATCAAAGACACATTTCTTTTCATCTCTTAAACTCTGAAGTAGCCCAGCAGTATTTCATTGGTGCTAAGGGCCCAAATCTAGTGGAATTACCTTGCTGTTTGTATTTCTAATCTTTGCTTACTGTTGTGTGAAGTTGTGTTTAAAGTTTATTTCAATTGCAGAGTTGATTGATTGCCGTTGGATTGAATACAGATTCATTGTGATCATTAACGAATTGCATTTCTATTTTATCATCTATAAGAAGTGCATTCATTTACCTTGCCATCATTATAAAGCTTTGCTGTTCTATATTCAATTCTAAGTTGTTGTTCTATTAGTTCACGATTCTTTATGATTGATTGTTTCATGGTATTGTCTGTCGACAGGGTTGAAGTATTGAGATTAGTTAAGTTTATAAATGCTGTTCAATTTATGTTGTTGTTCCATTTCTGTTTATTGCTCATTTCTAATTCATAGCTTCAGATTAACATATAGATTGGTTAAAATTGCTATGTATGCATAGGAGTTACAAGTTGTTGTTCCTTTCTAGCCTTTGAAGTTCCTTTCAGTTATTTTTATCAGCAAGTAGTTTGATTTCATTTCGATTGCTTTAAGAACAAGATCACCGACTGTAGAGGACACTGGTTATTGCTTCCAAGTTCCCAGATTGGTTATCTTGCATCGATTTCTAAGGGAAGGAGTTACTGATACTGTATCCCTGATTGATGTTTTGCAGATTGATTTAGTTAAGATTTCAGAGCATTTCCATTTATGTTACTGTAATTAGATTTCTTTACAAGCATCCGTTTACTCTTGTATTTAGGATTCTGTACTACATCTTCACAACATTACTCTTAGTTAATTGCAGCCTGAGACATAGTACACTATTGAAATAAAAATTCGCTCCTGGATTGATAATTAATGTAGGCTAATTAGGTGTTTCAAAGATACCTTTTTACCCCTCAAAATTTTGGCGCCGTTGCCGGGGAGAGTATATGCCATTTCAAAGGAGTGATGCACAACTGATTTTCTTCTGCTTGCAAAGAATTGGGTATTAAAGATGGAAGGTAAGAACCTGTGCACTGGGCAAGAAACACACTTGCTCACAGCCCGCTTCACAGCAGAAGTAGGTAAGATTCTTTCTTTAGGTAGGAATGAAGGTTTGTTTTCTTTAATGAATGGACTAGCTAAGCAAAACAAAATTCCTCCTAAAATTGAAAAACCTAAGGGACCGGTGACCCTTGGGCAGACAACTTTTATTGACGAAATCCTTAAAAGAACTGAATCTCAGCCATCAGCAGGATTTAGAAAAGTTATCTCTAGACAACCTACTAGTTCCCTTTAGGCTACAGAGTCACCATCTGAAGCCTTTGCTGAGATACACAGTCAAACAGTGGGAATTGAGCAAGATTCCCAAGATATTGAGAATCCCTACATAATTTTCCTTCAAGAAGGGAACTCTAGTAATCTCCGTGAAGGAGAAGGGGAAACAGGAGAAATAGGAGACCCAACATCTCCTATTGAAATAGACCAACCAGTAAGCAGTCCAGATAAAGGAAGTGTTGTTAAACTTGTTCAAAACCAAGGTCTTGAATCACCTCAAACAATAGGTCAACAAGGAATACTCATTGTTCCAGATAAGGGAAGTGTTGTCAAAGCCATTCTTGCTCCTTCTAGTCAGCCTAGGAATTCCCTTGAGATCCCAGAAGGATATTGGCACATTTTCGACCAAATGGCCCAGAACCAAAATCAGAACCAGCAGACACCCCAGCAAACCTCTACGCTGCAATATCCTATAGTAGATACTGCAGTCAATACACCTATGAAGGCCATTCCCCTTCAACATATTCCCACATTTCATGGCTTAACATCAGAGGATCCAGATGCATTTTTGTTTGAATTTGATGTGTTATGCAGGGGATATGATTATACCACTGATCCCCAAAAACTAAAGCTATTCCCTTCTACATTAAAAGGGGCAGCCTTACGATGGTTTATGGGATTAGGTGGGGGTGTCATAACTGATTGGGATTAGATGAAGGCTGCATTTTGAAAGAAGTATCAAGATTATTACAGGTCTCGGGAATTAAAAGATGAAATATTCCAAATGATAGCAAAACCAAATGAAACCTTGGAAGAATATGTGGAACGGTTTCAATACAATCTTCAAAGATCCCCTGATGCATCCTTACCCTTACCTAATAATGTGTTGAAAACTACATTAATTAGGGGAATGAAAGATCAATGGGTTGAAACATTGAATATTATGGGAAAACGTGATATATATCAGGAAAGTTATGCTAACATCATTGATTTGTGTATCAGGAGTTCAAGGGGCAACACAAGGCTGAAATCAACAGAACGTGATATGATTACTGTTGAGCCCCAAGATTGTTCTTTCTTTCATCTTACTTCACTCCATTTTCCTTTTTCCATTGTTATCCCATGCCCAAATGATCAATGAAATTAGTTAAAATTACTTTAAGAATGAGTATCATGGCTAACTTGCTAAGTTTTGTGATTTTGTCATTGTAATGCATTTTGAACTGAAACTAGCTACAGAATGCAGACATTCCATAGCTAACCGCCAATTCTACAGCTGTCTTCACGTTCAAGCATGTTCCAGGTGTCCTCTCAGGAAAAGCCACACATGGGTTTATTCCACATCATGTCCTCAACGTTTGTTGCTCACCATGAAGAATGAACGGAATTCTGGACGTGGTTTTGTACGTGGGAACTCATACAAGGAGGCAGACTCCTAATAGGACAAGGACAGTCCAGATGTCCTTTGTCCCTTTACGCTGCCATCTTTAGAGTTCTAGTACGATTTTGATATGAAAAGACAATGATCCCCATATTGTTGCAAGTTCTGTTATGAAGATTTGTTATAAATGTACTCGGGAAACCGAGAGACAAGCTCTAGATTTTGATTAGATTTCATGGATTGACTGCTATATTTCTGAAGACCGAAAATACTCTGTTTTAAGTTATTTTCCTTTAATGAAGAAGACAACATTCCTTTGAACGCGTTGAGTTGATTTTGAGTTAGATTCCGTCTGGTGGTAGAGGGCCCCTGCCTCCTGAACGGCTTTACTTTCGTAATTTAGATAAGTATCTTAGTTTGTTTTCGCGTTTTTGAAGTTTTAGTTCATAGTTAATTTCATTAGTCACTATAGCTATACTTGTTCTAAGAAACTCTTCCAAAAGATCATTATAGTGAATGAGAAATGGCTGTAGTGTTATAGATTTTAATTGCAATTTATTTTGTTCATTATCACAATTGAAGTTATTCTAGTAAACTCTTCCAAAAAATCATTATGATGACTAAGGCATGACTGTGATACTGAAGGTGTCAGTTGCTTGTTTACACTAAGTAGCATAGCTGATCTTACTCTTAAAAATCTCTTCCAAAATATCATAACAATGGGTAGGAAATAGTTGTGATGTCTTAGTTTTTAATTGTAATTGCTTTCAGTGTTTATGTTTGCATTTGCATTGAATTGTACAGCCAGGATTGTTCTAACAAGCTCTTCCAAAATACCATTCATGATGAACGAAATAAGCTGTAGAATCCCATAGATTAATTGCATGATAATCTAGTTAGAGTACTCCGGAGTCAAATTGCATTCAATTCATGTTCTGTTATTTCGTTTTAAGTTTGATAATGACTTGTTAGTTTAGCACTGTTTATTGTAGACTGGTAGCACTCTAGTTCAGTTCTAGCTTAGCCCACTGTATTTACATTCCACATTTAGTTGTCATCCATTGCATATTAAATTACATTAGTTGTTAAACTTAAATACCACGGCCTTCATTATTTACAAAACTTCTTTTGTTCCAAACCTATATTAACTCATAATCATCTGAACAGAAGACAGTATCAGTCCAAGGCCTGGAATACTTTTGCAACCTTTTTACCATTTCACAAACAAGCCTTTCCTCAAGACTATTCTAAAAGGAAATCTATAACTTTTGAGTAAGGTTTAGTGGTGTTAAAATAAGTTGCAGAATAGAATTAGGAGCTAGTTTTAGAGTAGAGATCTTTTGATGTTACAAATGTTCTTTTCCAGATATATTTCACAAACCTTTAATCATGGATGAGATGTTGTATCATTACAAGTTGATTGTTTAATTGTTTAGTTAGGAGAATTTTTACACTTAGCTGCCCATTTCTCAAAGCTCTTCCAAAATACCTTTAATGAAAGAATTGGACAAGTTAAGTTCATGTTGTGAATTATTTTCTTGAAGTCATTATCAAGCTTTGTATTCTGCTTAGTCATAGTTTAGGGTTTGGTTCTGTCTTAGTATTTGCATTTGTCATTTGCCATCATCAATTTAGGCTTCACTCTGTTTTTAACCAGTAGTTTCTTTCCACCAACATTTAGTTCTTTCCCTTGTGAACATAAAACCATAAAAAGAGCAAAAACATCATAAAACACTAGACACAACGCAGTAAGAAACAAACACCTAGGCACATACAGTGCACCTCACTTCAGCAGTTTACCAACCCTGGTTGACAATTAAATGAACTCAATTTAGGAGACTAGGTTGAGCCCAAACAATTACAAGAGACAACAAGACCTCTAATGAAGGTGTGACTCATGCAGATATTGGAAACCTATTGGAAGATTTTAAGATAGATATACGTGGGACTCTAAAAACACAGTTCGACATTATGCAAGCCAAACAAAAGCAAGCAGAAGCAGAGAAAAATTTGGCAGTATTCTATCCTAGATGCAGGAAGAAACACAACCACAAAGAGTGCCCGTTGGATGTAATCACAGTATGTGCCATTTGCACAAAATATCACCCTACAGAAGGATGTCCCTCGCTTCCTGGCCTAAAAGCATTTTATAAGGAGGCAGAAGAAGAATCAGAAGTGGTATGTCTGCTTAATTAGCGCCGACAATGGCAGCCACGACAATCAGGTATGCCAACCGATCCATTTTATTCTTTTTAGCCTCCTCAATACAATGCTTAGAAATATAGTGTAATATGGCAAAATCAACCACCTTTCCCCAATTGGTCACAACAGCCATTCCCTACAACATCTTGGCCAAATCAAACAAATCAAACTAATTGGCCAAACTTTCCTTTCTGCTCACCATTTTGGCAAAACAATAACTATCCAACACAATGGTCCCCCTCCACTTCGCAGAGTCAGGCCTGGCAGTCAAACTGGAAAAGACCTACAAATTAGCTAGCTGCAACAATCCCTCTCTCTCAACCTACACTGCCAGCTCCCTATACAAACCCCCAGACCAAATTAATACCACAACTCCCAGCCCAGCCCAACCCAAACCCAAATAATAGGCTAGTTTAGTTTGTCCAAATAATGGAACCCCCAAAATTTGAAACTGAACTGAGGGAGTGAAATGACCTTCAATTAAGGTCTGGGCGCATAGTAGAAACAAAGAGAAATAATGATGTTCATATTTAAGATCCGTTACCTGTAGAACAAACATTACAGAAAGAGAAGGAAGTTCAACAACAAGATCAACAACAAGTAACAACTTCCTCTCCACCATTCATAGAACGATTAATCATACCACGCCCATTAGAACATCCTAATTTTGACCTTCTGGGATAATTAAAAAATTTGTGTATAAAAATCCCTCTCCTCCAAGCTATCCAAGACATTCCTATATATTCAAAAACCATTAATGAATTATGCATCAAGAAGCCAAAGAGGAGAACAACCACCAACCCAACTGTCCAAATAGTTGGTACTTTATCTGACTTATTATCAGGAATGGAAACACCTATCAAATATGAAGACCCAGGAAATCCTATAGTGACAGTGCAAATCAATGGGCAATCATTTCCAAATGCCTTAGTTGATTTGGGAGCAGCAATCAATATCTTAACAACTAATACCTGTCAGAAACTTGGCATTACATCACTTGAACCAACAACAACCTTATTGGAATTGGCTGACCGATCAGTAGTCAAACCAGAGGGTACACTACAAGGTGTAATGGTATCTGTAGATTCCTGGAAATACCCTGCTGACTTCCTGGTTATCAATCCAAAGAACTGACTGGATAAACACCCGTTAATCTTAGGTAGACCTTGGTTGGCAACTTCTGATGCTTATATTGGATGCCGACAAGGCAAAATGACAATAACAAGGGAAAACTATGTCAAGAATTTAGCCTTATATCCCCCAGCCCAGCCAAGTCTATCAATAATCAAAACAAGAAAAAAACCTGTATCATATCTTATGGAAAATATGAGATCACCTCTAACTATAGAAAGTGCTCTTGATTTCAAATATCAAATAGAGGATGATATCATCAATAGTTTTATTAATAAAACACAAATCAGATCCCATCAACAATGTCACATGATCAAGGCAGCATTTGATAATAAAGAAGAAGATCCTTTGAAAGACATTCCTAGTCAAGTAATACCTACTACTTCTGTGTACAATAGCAAGGTTGTAGAAATTGAGCAGGGAAAAACTTTAAAAATTAACAAAAATCTAACTGTTGAACAAGAAGAGAAGTTGGTCCAATTATTACGAAAATACAAAGTAGCCTTTGCATGGGATAACCCAGACATGAAAGGAATTGACCCTCAATTGTGTACACACCACATCTATATTGAAAAAGATGCGCGACCCATTCGCCAACCCCAAAGAAGACTAAACCCTCACCTTAAAGATATTGTGAAAGCTGAATTACAAAAATTATTGGATGTTAATTTCATCTACCTAATATCTGATAGCAAGTGGGTCTCTCCATTAGTAGTGGTACCAAAAAAAAACAGAAAGTGGAGAATATGTGTAGATTACCGTGAACTTAACAAGGCAACACAGAAAGACCACTTCCCCCTTCCTTTCATTGACCAGGTATTAGACACATTGGCAAGAAAGAAATTATTTTCCTTCCTTGATGGCTTCAGTGGGTAAAATCAAATCCAGATTGCCCCTGAAGACCAAGACAAAACTACTTTTACCTGTCCATGGGGGACATTTGCCTATCGAGTCTTACCTTTTGGCCTATGCAATGCCCCTGCTACATTCTAAAGGGCCATTCTCAACATCTTTGCAGACTTAATAAATGAAGGTCTCGAAGTATATATGGATGACTTCACACCTTATGGGAATGACTTTGAGCCAACATTAGAAAATTTAGAAAAGGTGTTGCAAAGATGTATTGACGCTAGGCTTTGTTTAATCAATGAAAAGTGTCATATGATGATGATCGAAGGAGTTATCTTAGGGCATTATATTTCAGCAGCTGGAATTCAGGTGGACGCAGCTAAAATTCAAATAATCTTGTTAATACCCACACCCACCACACAAACAGAGGTACACAACTTTCTTGGATTTTCTAGTTATTATAGAAGATTTATAGAACATTATTCTCAAATAGCTGCACCTTTATATGCACTAACTAGAAATGTTGATTTTATTTGGACAGATAAATGTGACAATGCCTTCAATGATCTGAAGAAGCTTGTTTCAACAACCCCAATGCTGAGGGGCCCAAATTGGAATTTGCCATTCCAAATTTCATCCGATGCCTCAGACATAGCAATTGGAGTAGTACTTGGGCAGGAGGAAGAATAGAAACCATATGCAATCTATTACATTAGCAAAAATCTATCTCTTGCTGAACTAAATTATACTGTGACTGAGAAAGAATTTTTAGTTGTAGTTCATGCTGTAAATAAGTTTAGACATTATATAACTGGTTATCCTGTAGTTCTATATACTGATCACTCTGCCATTAAATTCTTAGCAAATAAACCTGTTACAAATGGAAGAGTGACAAGATGGTTGATTTTATTGTAGGAATTCAACATTACAATCAAAGATCGACTTGGAAAGGAGAACCCTGTAGCTGATTTTCTGTCGAGAATGCTAAAGCCAACAGATACAGAAGCATTTAAAGACCACTTTCCAGATGAACATATGTTCGTTGTTACTATCAGAACCCCATGGTATGCTGATATAGCAAACTATTTGGAAATAGGTAAATTACCTAAACATCTATCCCTTAATGAACGAAAGCATATAATACAACGTAGTACCTGATTCTCTTGGATTGGGGGCTACCTATTTCACACAGGAGCAGATATGCAAATAAGAAGATGCGTTCAGGAGGATGAAGTATTTGATATTTTGAAAGCATGTCATGATGGGCAGTGTGGCGGGCATTTTTCATATTGTAGAACTGCCCATAAGGTTTTACGAACAGGCTATTATTGGCCTACTATCTTTAAAGATGCCAAAAAATTTGTGCAGGCCTGTGATAGCTGCCAAAGGGCAGGTCGCCCTGGGCAGTCTGATGAAATTCCTTTGAACCCTCAACTAGTGATTGAACCATTTGAACGTTGGGTGCTTGATTTTGTTGGCCCTATTAGCCTTGCATCAAACCAAAAAACATACATTCTAGTTGCAACTGAATAGGTCACCAAATGGGTTGAAGCAGAGGCACTTTCAAAAGCTATAGAGGACTCTGTAATACAATTTCTTTTCCAAATCTTTGTGCGATATGGCCTCCCAAGGGACATAATCACAGATAGAGGACCACAGTTTGTAGGTAATAAATTAGCTGAAACACTACAAAACTACCACATTTAGCACAAGATTACAACCCCATACCACCCACAAGCCAATGGCCAAGTAGAGAGCACAAACAAAGTGATTGAATCTATATTAACAAAAAACGTTGCCTCACACAGACGAGATTGGGCCTACAGATTTCCAGAAGCATTGTGGGCATATCGAACAACGTGGAGACCCACTACAGGGTATTCACCATACCAATTGGTATTTGGAAAAGAACCCATCTTTCCAATAGAATTTGAAATTCAGACATTAAGAATAGCTCAAAAGGTGGGTCTATATCTAAATGAAGCCCAGGCCAAAAGACTGCAGCAAATTAATGAGTTAGATGAAATTAGGCTCTCTGCTCTTCAGCACACAACGTTAATTCAACAACAAAGAGAAAAATGGCATGACGCCCTTATCAAAGAAAATATCTTCCACGAAGGAGACTGGGCACTCCTATATGATTCTAGGTTTCAGGATTTCCCAGGGAAACTCCAAACACGATGGCTCGGACCCTATGAAATACAAACAGTGCATGATAATGGCACTATTACATTAGCCACCATTGATGGATCTGGACATTCCTTTAAGGTAAACAGTCATTGAGTACGATTGTATCATAAACCGCTTACCCGAGAATCCTTTTACCAACAATTACGGGAAGATTCTACCATGGAAATTCTGGCTGAAGGGGATAAATCCTCCTCGGCACCAGTTTATTAAATCATTTCTTTTTTTTAATTTTTGTACATAAAGATTGTTCATTTATTTGGATTGTTTGTTTTATCGAATTCATTTTTTCAAATCTATGTTTATTTCGTTTATTTTGAGTTTTGTTGTTTGTTTCATGGAATTCTGTTTTTTTCAAAAACTCCGTTTATTACACTTTTTTTGAGTTTTTTTTGTTCCTTTCGAAAGGAACAGCAGCTTCGCACATTTTTGGTGTTCCTTTCGAAAGGAACAACAGTTCTGCAGCTTGTTTTTTCTGTTCTTTTTAAAGGAACAACACTTTTTGAATGGATTATTTTTGTTTTAAATTAGCATTTTGAGAATTTCTGATGACTCTTCTAAAGGAAAACATATTATTCATATACAATCATACAAATTAAAGCTTACTGTAATCAGCAAATCAAAAGAAATTGTCATTTTTTAGGAAGTTGTTTAGTAATGATAAGAAAAACAGGAAAAAGGGACATAATCAATAACATGATTTTGCTGCCTTATTACCACTAAATTAATCTGATCGATTATGCTTATCATGTTGGTTCTTCCCACATTTTATAACTTTCTTTGATTTTATTTATAGAGTAGGAATAAGAGCATATTCTTTTATATTGAGATGTTCAAACTTCTTCCACCATCCCTACTCTTAAGGAGTGTTGAGCCATCCTTTATGTATAAGCACGAAAGTGCTATATGAAAAAGAAAATATTTACATAGTTCACTAATAATTTTATGATTTGGCAGATGGAGGATAGGGGGTCTCATCAAGAGCCAGCCTACCATGATCATAAGAAAGTTAGTGAAGTGGCATTCCCATCATGGCCACCAAACCAGGGATATGGTCCAATGGACAATTGAAAAAATTAAGGAAGTCCTTGGAACAGGAGGTCTCATCACGAGCCGGCCTGCCCAATTTTCACTTCTTCCCGGTGAATGGAATTGTGATTTATCTGGTCACCAAGCCAGCACAATGGCCTCCATTATGACATTTAACAAGAACTTCCTCAGCATAAATAAAGGACAATGGTTCCAAGGGTGAGAAAGCAACTCTGTCAAGGTTATGGACACCTGTGGGCAACAGAGCTCTGCTGATGGTATTGGAGTCACATTTATACACATCAATAGTCATATTAAACCCTTTCTCCTATATCTCTATTTAAATATCAAATGAAAGTATGAATCCTTAATCTTTGATTTCAAACCTATTATACATGAAAATCATTACAAATCGATCATATTAGTTTGAAATGGGTAATAAATGCATCTGTACCTATGTTTATCTTAAGTTGTCCCTTCTCCTTATATTTGAATCATTACAAAACGATTTTATATCTATTTATGATTTATCACATGCATTGATTTCAGTAATTGCTATAATTTGATTGAATGTATCATAATTATGCCTACTTTTTCCTATTGTACTACTGTTGTGCTACCTTGCCTCTCTCAATTGACGGTCGAGGATGACCTATCATCCTTCAGGGGGGGTGTAGATGTCTGCATGCAGATAAAATCCCGATATTCCTTTACCTGTATGAGAACCAAATCCCTGCATTCTAGGGAATAACAAAAATTTAACAACATTATTCCAATTCACTGTGCTGTGTTGTTCCATTGCGACCACTGTGTGTTTGGGAAGAACTAACAGAGTGCAGAGACAATGGGAGGACGACCAATTCAGAGTGAGCCGCAGGTGCTAGTCATTTCTGATGCTGCACGAGATATTTTGGAAAGATTAGGATGGATTACATATTTCACGAGGATGCAAAAACCCCATGAAGCAGTGGTCACCGAATTTTTACAAAACTTGCAAGAAGGACAGTCCATGGTTAGAGGAAGATAGATAGTTGTATCCGATGAAATAATTGCAGAGGTGTCTGGCATTCCAGCGCAAGGAACTATATGGACTTAGAAGAAGATCAGGATTCGAGAGGCCATGGAGATTTTTCAGGGTGATGGACAGAAATTGGTTTTCAAAGGCAAAGGAGTTCAGCCAGAATCCTTGGGTGAACCATGGACGGAATTGGCCAAGATAGTGCAGGCCTAAATAACATGCGAAGGAAGGAAAGACGTGGTAAGACCCCACCACCTTAAGTTATTGGCTGTATTAAAATAGAAATGCACTATAAATTTGCCTGCGTTTTTAATTTCCTTACTGCATGATATTTCCCGTAGTATAAGAAAAGCTTAGCATGTAGACATGGTGGTCAGCCACCATTTCCTAATCCGATTAATAGTAAGTCATAGCCTTGCCCAGCAATAGACTAGCTGGGAAGAGTTGATATTCTCCATTGATGGAGGGTTAGCCTTACCTGCCCTGAAACAGAAGAGAATGGTTGGCTCAATAGCCGAGCCATCAATTCACAGACAGTCCCTCCGTTCAAAATGAAGTAGGGGGATGATGGAAGGACTTCCGGGCAGTAGTAGCCAGCCCCTAGAATTGCACAGCTCAGAGGATGAAAAACCTCCACAATTGGAAGGAGGAAGTCCTCGTAATGATGAAGAAGAGGAAATGGAAGGAAAAATTTGCTACTCGGATGAAGAAGAAATAAGTCACCACACCATGGGTGAGAAACAATCCAGTGTAGAGGAAGGAAATACTGAGGAAGAGGAAATTGAAGGAGAAATTCGATATTCGGATGAGGAAGAAGGAAGCTATCATACCTGTGAGGAGGACGAAGATAATTATAGCAGCAACAAAGAAGGAACAGAACCTCCCGAAAATGCTACCGTAAGCCCTTTACAGGAAGACCAATTGGCCCAAATTCTGGCCAATATGAGTGATTATGTGTAGCCTCATAGCCCTTTGGACCTTAACATTGATATTAATCAGTTGTAGGAGCACTCTTCAGCCAACAAAGAAACAGCTGAAGAAATGCTGGATGAAACAGCAAACCCTAGCGAAGCTAGGGTTGCTTCCCCTGAAAGGCATGAACAAGAAAATATCGAAGCAATATCTCAACCTGAAATCCGTCAGGGGATTGCAGAGTCAACTGAGGATATGAATCCCAAAGAATTTAGCCAGGGGCATATGAATGTTGAAGAAGAACCCCAAGCAGAAGACCAAGAAGATAACCTAACTGAAGGCACGACTAATATGGACCAAAACCCTGTTGAGAAAACGGGTTCAGATAAAGAAACAACTGTTCCATTAAAAAAGAGAAGGAAATTAACTGAGATTGAAAAGATTCGGAGGGAATGAATGAAGCTTCACAGAATCGTGGAATAGCTCAGGAAAACCATTAGGGTTCTGAGAATGAAACAAATGCCTAAGCGAGCCCCTAAGAGAAGAAGCATAGCTACTAAGCGAGCTTCAGAAAAAATAAAAATGGCCGCTAAGAGGAACCCCCAAGTTGCAGAGGCTATTCCTGAGCCTAATTATGGAGATACATAATAGAAAATAGCTATTCCAACACAAGTTGTTCCAGAGGGACCCGCTTCAAGTGAAAACATGCAAGTTAGTAGTCAGCACACCTTTAGTGACCCGATGCTAGCCAGACTCCAAGAGGAGTTGGCACAGGCCCGACTAGAAAGGCAAAGGTTGGAAGAGGACACTGTCCCTAGGAAGAGATATCAGGAGTTGCAGCAACAAATGAAGATTTTCCATGAAGCAGAAGCTGAAGCTCATGAAAAGTGTCGAAAAGCAGAGGAAAAGGCTGACAAGGTAATGAACCAATTAAAATTAGCCTACAATCAAATGAACACTCTCTGCTCACTATACACTGATGTCTTAGCTTGTAGATGCCCTGCCAAAAACTATGCTTTATTTTTACTAGAAAGATATTTACAGCTAAAGATTAAGGCAATTAGGGCAGGGAAATCTGTAGAGCTAAAAACTATGGATGACTTTGTATCATGCTGCAAACTTTATGGGATCAAAGTACAGTGCCTTTTGTGTGAATTTTATTTGCATAATTTAATACTTGAAAACGATTGTGAGTCAAACCCTAGCCCTTTTGTGGGAGATGTCCAACACCAGGCATTCATTTCCTTTGCTGTAAATCAATTAAAATGGCTTAAAACCTATAATTCTTTTCAAAGGCAGGAAAATGAATTAGATTTATGGGTTAGGAGTGAACCTCAGGACCCATTTCAATTTTGGGCTAGGCAGAAAATTTTGATGACAAAGGAAGGCGTTATCCAAGCATTGGGGCCTGTCCACAAATCGGTTATCTTGAATGGCACAGATTATTTCTTATCTATTAGAAACCAGGCTTACATAGCAGCTAAGGTCTGATGGAGAATTTCTAATCAGAATGTGAAAAATAGAGAACCATTTAATTATAAAAACTTTGGGCTAGCTGCAGACCGTTTGGTTTCCTATAGTCATCTCATTTTAAAGAAGGACCATTCTGGCTAGGGTGTAGGTTCCGAAGCTCCATTGCATGGTATCCTGCTTCAGACTACAAAGCCATTTACGAACTCCCCGAAGGACAAATAGAGCATGTTTTTGAGGAATTAGCTGCATTGCATGGTTTTAGGCCTTTTGATGACAAACCTTATCCGACTTATTCTTTGACTGCTCTCCATATGAACTATAGTTTTCATGAGGACATGAAAAAGATTAAGCAGGGTGGTATGTTGGGCAGTGAAAAAGGTATGAAATTACTGTGTATTTTCTCATTCTTTTACTATAGACATACTCCTTTTTACCTTAGGAAGGTAATTTATTATAAGAATTATGGTATAATTGGAAAGGTTTATGTTTATTGTAAAAATATGAATAAAGGTTGCTTTTTGTTGATAAAACAGGAATTAGACAAAGTGAACAGTTGTACTAAAGGCAAGGCTAATATTAATGCAACTACTACTCCACCAGCGTTAAACCACATCCAGCCAAAGACAAGGAAATTTGAACGCATTGCCAAGAAAAGGCAAGGGACAACTCGACTTCAGTTAAAGTAAACCATATGATAACCAAATGAAGAGAAGTGAATCCCTCAGGATCCTTCGATCCTGAGGGATCGCTGTTCAAAATCATCTTATTCCTCGTCTTGTCCGTCATGGTCTGTTATATAAGGCAATTCCTTTGGTGATTAAAAAAGGTCGGAAGTTCTCATTATTAAAACATTTCCTCTGTAATATTGTGTTTATTGACTCTCAGCTTTGAGAGAGAAGTCTCCGTAATACTTTATGTTCGATTAATATCAAAGACGCGTTTCGTTTCATCTCTTAAACTATGAAGTAGCCCAACAATATTTCACTGGCGCTAAGGGCCCGACTCTAGTGGAATTACCTTGCTGTTTGTATTTCTAATCTTTGCTCACTGTTGTGTGAAGTTGTGTTTAAAGTTTATTTCAATTGCAGAGTTGATTGACTACCATTAGATTGAATACAGATTCATTGTGATCATTAACGAATTGCATTGCTATTTTATCATCTGCAGGAAGTGCATTCATTTACCTTGCCATCATTATAAAGCTTTGTTGTTCTATATTCAATTCTAAGTTGCTATTCTATTAGTTTACGATTCTTTATGATTGATTGTTTCATGGTATTGTCTGTCGACAGGGTTGAAGTATTGAGATTAGTTAAGTTTATAATTGCTGTTCAATTTATGTTGTTGTTCCATTTCTGTATATTGTTCATTTTTTATTCATAGCTTTAGATTAGCAGATAGATTGGTTACAGTTGCTATATATGCATAGGAGTTACAAGTTGTTGTTCCTTTCTAGCCTTTGAAGTTCCTTTCAGTTATTTTTATCAGCAAGTAGTTTGATTTCATTTCGATTGCTTTAAGAACAAGATCACCGACTGTAGAGGACATTGGTTATTGCTTCCAAGTTCCCAGATTGGTTATCTTGCATCGAAGGAGTTACTGCTTCTGTATCCCTGATCGATGTTTTGTAGATTTATTTAGTTAAGATTTCAGAGCATTTCCATTTATGTTACTGTAATTAGATTTCTTTACAAGCATCTGTTTACTCTTGTATTTAGGATGTTGTACTACATCTTCACAACATTAATTTTAGTTAATTGCAACCTCAGACAGAGTACACTCTTGAAATAAAAAGTCCCTCCCAGATTGATAATTAATGTAGGCTAATTAGGTGTTTCAAAGATACCTTTTTACCCCTCAACACCAATAAGGGATTCAAATGGCCTAATTTTCTTAATTTAGTCGCAAATAATAAAATAATGTACAATAATGATATAAATTGGTGACAATCCCACAATATAGCTCCAAAATAGGAATATAAGCCTCTCAAGAGGGCTAAATAATCAACACGATGAGTCATTGGGCCATTGAGAGGGCCTAGTGGAGTCCAAAGTGTGCCAAGGTGAGATAATATACTCCAAAATTAGTGGATGAGGGGCTGGATCATTGATATCTAGGAAATTCACATGTTGTGTCCCCAAGAGGGTGTGGGGGTACAATGATATCCTCATGGGTCTCCAAGTGGATCGATAACACATGTAAACCATATGTAAGGGATAAGATGATGACATGAGCCTTCCCTTTGCCTCCCACATTGAGATACATCCTCATATGGAGCCTGAAACCTCTGCCAATTATGTGGTACAAGTGTGGAGTCGACTGGGCATGGTGATCCAAGTGCATGATCCTCATCCAAAAAGGTGGAACATGAGTATAACACCCCCTTCCCACATCTACCCAAGTAACTGGAAAACCGAGTTAAACATGTGATGACAGGCTACTATAATGAGATTCAACCTCCTATGCAACCTTAAGGAAGTGGAACCAACTAAAACACAACCTAGAGACCTTGTACAACAACCACAACAACCCTAGGAGGTAACACAACCATTCAGCCCTCTTACCCCTGGGTCACATTGAAATTTTTACCCCCTTTGAGACATAAATATAGGCCTAACACTACATTCCAGGGGCTAGGAGGCTAGATTCATAGGCATAACACTACATGCCAGTGGATAGAGCCCCAAATGCTCAGTTTTGTGCCTACGACTCTAAGATTTGAACCACCTTTTCAGGCCCAAATCCCAGGTCATTGCCCAGAAATTCATGAAAACTTAGGGGATGATAAATAACAATAGGAAAATTATACAGAAGCAATCACATCAACAATAAATCATCTGGACCCCTCCTAGCCATGCCAAGAATTTTGTCAAACATGTCACAAACATTGAATCTACAGGTGTAAAAAACAAATTAAGCATAGGGGTCTCATACTTATATGAGAATCACTAAGAAGAATTGTTACCTTACATCATTAATTGCAATATAATCTATTTTACCATATATATACATTTGAATTCATTTAAAAGTAAAAACATAGATAGATCCATACATCATCACTGATCAAATACATGTTTATAACCAGCACAATAACAACATAAATACCATGGATACAACAACAATATAATCCACATAGAAACCAATACATTTGCATACCAAATACTAAAGAAGTAATCTCTTCATTAATGAATATAAAAACCAACCGGAGATGTGACTTCCACGTTCCACCTGACCATATATTGGCTAAGCCAAATCTCTCTTCAACCAATCACCCCTGTGTTATATTCCAAGCATGAATGTGGGACTCACAACATGTTAGGTCCCCATAATACTAGTGTAGCCCCCTTATTGTTATTTTTGTGCCCATGTAGTCCCCATATTTTTATTATTGTGCCCCATAGAAGCCCACTATTGTTATTGTTATAACCTTACATTATTATTGTTATGTCAGCTATGATTATATTATGACCCCTTGGACTCCTATATATAGAAAGGAGGTTTTGTCATTTGAATCATCCAAGAATTATTCATTTACATAATGTAAAGAAGGTTTTCCCCTCGAAGAGGTTGATTTATATGTCGTGATATATCTTTACTTTTATTTTGTGAGTTGGTTACATAAAATTTGGTATTAGAGCTTCAGATTCTAGGGTTTCATTGTTGCAAATAGGTCATATTGGAATTTTTACTGTAGTTTATTTTATGCGAAGGTTCAGAAGCTAAAATTATTACTACAAGAAGCCAAAAGCCTGAGGAACATCATGTAATTTTAGATCTTGGTTCACTAAATTTACAGAGATGTGATATGAGTAAGTTAGGGTTTTTTGCAGGCTCCAGAATTTCATCTCAAACAGGTGGCCGAGGGAAAACTGTCATAACTTTCGTTTCAGAAATTGGATTGGAATTTTGTAAAAGGTGACCAAAATAACACAGACTATAGTTTCTTTTTTATTGATTTCAGAGCCGAAGGTCAAAACAATGACATGTGGCACTCCGTACAAGTTCGCTCTACTGAACCAGCCCATAATTAGGTCATTATGGGATTATTGGGCATAAATTAATCTTGAGGAATCCAAATTAGGTCTGAACTATGGAATTAGAAAGAAGAATCAGAGGGATACCATAGGAATTAAGTTAAGATCTTTGAGATCCGAAATTACAGAGTTACAACTGTTTCAAGATCAAGCTCCTAAAAACAAGAAAAATGTGTGTATTTAAAAAAAAAAAAATTTGCATAACGTTTTTTTAATCAGTTTGAAGTGATTCCAAGGGCATATTGAACCATATATATCAATATTGAGTTCTAAAATTCCTCAAAAAAATAATTCCATACCCATTAAGCTCTCAGAAAACTCTACTATGAAACATGAAGAAGAATAATTGCAACATAATGTATCAAAATTACGAGACCAAGTGCAACAAATTTCGCTCTCACATAGAACAACCAAAAGTGAAATAAAAGGTGACATAGATGGTTTATAAGTAGAAATGGAAGCTAATATGGATGGTTTGAAGGATGGAATGAAAGGCATGGAAGCTAAGATCAATGAGATATAAGGTAACATGGAAGGTTTTAAGAAATACATGGATGTTTTGGAAAATTTGCTTCAAGAAAAGCTTCCTAATGGCGAAAAAGTAGTAGAGGAAACTCACGATGAGAACAAACGAAATGTTAATCATGATTTCATAGACTCTAATGTTGGGTTTAAGACCCACCATGTTCCAAAGATAGATATGATGAATTTTGATGGCAAGGATCCGATAACATAGATATTACAAATGGAGCAATACTTTGAGCTCCATAATGTGCAAAACACACAAAAGGTATGCATTGCAACTTCATATTTAGAACAAAATCAGTTTGTATCGTATCAATGGATTTGTTCTCGCAAACCACTAGTCACTTGGTTAATTTTTACGAAAGAGATGATAGCACATTATGGGGTTACAAATAACAACACCTTCTTTAGCCAATTGATAAATATCAAACAAAAGGGTTCAATGATGGAGCACATTGAGGACTTCCAAAAATTGAATATAAGGGTAAATAATATTCCATGGGAAAATATTATTGATGTCTTCATAGGGACTCTAAAGGATAACATCCAACATGATGTTCACCTTTGGGAACCTAATACAATGGAGAAGGCATTCAGGTTGGCAAGAAAAATTGAAAGCAAAGTTATGGCAACAAGGAAGCCTACCACTTACAATTATAAAGATGGAAGTGTTGGTACTCCTATACTTCCACAACCTACAAGGTTGATACCACAAAAATTGGAAGAGAAAAGAGCAAAAGGGCTTTGCTATATTTGTGATATAAAATACCCTAAAGGTCATAAGTGTGTCGAGAAGAAATTATTTTACATATATTGTGAAGAGGAGGAAGAAAAGGAACACGAAACTTCAAAAGAAGAGGATATACACCAGGAAGAAACTCTAGAGGAAGAAGAAATGAATCCGACCATATCCTGTAATGAATTGGAAGGAATTACCATACCTCAAACTCTCAAGATAGAAGGACATATCAAGAAGAAAAATGTAATAGTGCTTATTGATTCAGGTAGTACCCATAATTTTATCCATTGTAAGGTAGCCAAGAATTGAATTTCTTCCTATACCCAACACCAGAGTGTCAAGTGATGGTTGCAAATGGAGAAAATATAAATTTCTCTGGATAGTGCCATAATAGAAAGCCAACCATGGGGTAATATATATTGAATAGTCCAATTCTCTCCATTCCAATGGGTGGTGTTGATGTTGTACTAGGATTACAATGGTTAAGATATTTGGGGATGGTAGCTTTTAATTTTCAAAAAAAATTCTTGATTTTTTTTTCAGAAGGAAAGGAAGTTTAATTATGGGGTATCACAGGGAAGATGAGAAATATAACCAGATCTAATGTCATGAGAAAGATTCTGAAGAAATAAAAATGAGGTGTAATTGCACAATTATGCTCACTAGAGGTTCAAACATCAAAATCATCTATTTATCCAGATCTCCAAAAAGTATTGGACAATCATTCCAAGGTGTTTGAAGCTCCCACCTATTTGCGATCATGATCATGCTATTCATTGGATTCCAAGAAGTGTTTCTCCAAACATCCGGCCTTACATATATCCTTATGCTCAAAAGAGTGAGATTGAACGTATGGTTGCAGAAATGCTAGAGGCTAGTATAATTCAACCTAGTCAAAGTTATTTCTCTGCTCCAGTAATATTGGTGCATAAGAAGGATGGATCATGGTGTATGTGTCTAGATTATAGGGATCTCAACAAGCTCACTATTAAAGATACATTTCCAATCCTCATCATTGATTAATTATTAGATGAATTACATCGATAAATTTACTTCACCAAGCTAGATCTTTGTTTTGGATATCATCAAATTAGAATGAAGAATGAAAAATTTTGAAAACAACATTAAGAACTCATGAGGGTCATTATGAATTTTTGGTCATGCCTTTTTTCCTTACTAATGCACCTTCCACATTTCAGGGTTTGATGAATTTCGTTTTCAAACCCTTCCTTAGAAAAATTTTGTTAGTATTTTTTTATGATATACTAATATACAACAAATCTTGGAAGGATCATGTTAAACATGTTAACAGGGTGCTCAAACTATTGGAGGAGAAACAATTATATGCAAAAACCTCCAAATTTTTCTTTGGAGTAGAAGAGGTGGAATATTTTGGTCAGATTGTATCCCATGAGGGTGTTAAGGTAGACCTTAACAAAATTAAATCCATTAAAGAATGAAAAATCCCCACAACCATTAATCATCTTCGAGGATTTTTGGGGTTAACAGGGTATAATTGCAAGTTTTTTAACAATTATGGGATAATATCGGCACCTCTAACATCATTATTGAAGAAAGATGCATTTTCTTGGACTCTAGAAGCAACTAAGGCCTTTGAACATCTTAAAGAGGAAATGTGCCAAGCACCGGTCTTAGCTACGCCAAAATTCACAATTTTTATTTTTATTTTTTATTGTGGAATGTGATGCCTCAGGAAATGGAATTAGTGTGGTTTTATTGCAAAAAGGAATACCCATTACTTTTTAAAGTCATCCAATCAAAGGAAAGTGTTTGCGGAAACCAATTTATGAGAAGGAATTGTTGGCAATACTACATGCACTAAATCAATGGCGACCTTACCTAATGGGAAGACTCTTCAAGGTAAAAACAGATCATGATAGTCTTAAATAATTTTTGGAACAAAGATTATCTTTAGAAGAGTAGTAAAAATGTGTCACAAATATGTTGGGTTATGACTTTCAAATCATCGACAAAAAATGGAAGCAAAATGTTGTTGTAGATGCACTCTCAAGAAAGGATGAGGATGTGGAAGCATTGTTTTGTGTCAATTATATTATCCAACTTGAGTGGATAACTGAAGCAAGGGATGAATGGAAGAATGATGAAGAGGTGCAGACACTCATTCAAAATTTTCAGCAAGATCCCAATAATCTGAAAAATTTAGCTGGAAAAATGATTCATTATGGTACAAAGATTGCTGATATATTTGTAAGAATTCCCAACTCAAACAAAATGTTATTTTGGAATTGCACACCTCTCCCTTAGGAGGGCACTCAGGAATTGTAAAATATTATCACAAGGTTAAGAAGGATTTTTTTTTGGGATTGCCTTAAATCTTATATTAAAAAGTTGTGGCGGAATGTTTGGTTTTCCAACAAAATAAAGTTGAGACAATTAAGACCCCAGGTCTGTTACAACCTTTATCCATTCCAAGTCAACGTTGGGAGGAGGTTTCGATGGATTTTATCACAGGTTTACCCAAGTCCGAAGGAAATACTATCATCATGGTGGTAGTTGATAGACTTACCAAGTATGCACACTTTTGTGCATTATCTCATCCATTTAAAGCCAGTGCATTTTCTACTACATTTATGGAAACAATTCAAAATATGGAAACCCAAAGATTATTGTAAGCAACAAAGATCCCATTTTTACAATATTTTTAGAAAAAATTATTTTCTTGTTTGGGTACTCAATTAGCTCATAGCTCATCATATCATCCTCAATATGATGGGAAAACTGAGATAGTTAACAAATGTTTGGAAGGATATCTTCATTGCATTGTATCTGATAAACAAACATAATGGGTCAAGTGGTTACCTCTGGATGAATGGTGGTATAGTAATTCCTTCCATACTGCAGCAAAAATGACCCCATTTATGGCACTTTATGGATATCATCCACCATCCATCACATCATATTTAAGAGACAATTCTAAGGTTCTAGTAGTGGAAGATCACATCGAGCATCAACGACAAGTTCTCCAACTCTTAAAGGATAACCTCACTTTGGCACAGAATCAAATGTAACAATAGGCAGATCAACATCGCAACGAAAGAAGTTTTGATGTAGGCGACTAAGTATTTTTACGGCTACAACCATACAAAAAAAGATCCCTCAAGCAAGCTAAGAGGATAATAAATGATCACCAAAGTATTATGGTCCTTACAAGGTGTTGCAAAATATTGTTACTATGACATACAAATTTTAGCTTCTTGCGTCTTCCCGAGTGCACCCAGTTTTCCATGTTTCATGCTTAAAGAAGGTTATAGGTGACAAGCTCCCAATTCAAACAATATTTCCAAAACTTGACGAGGAAGGAAAAATCATATTGGAACCTGAAGCAGTCACGGAAATAAGAACTCGACAGCTATGAAATCAATCAATTTCAGAATATCTCATCAAGTGGAAGAACTTACTTGTTGAAGATTCAACATGGGAGGATGAGAATTTTATACAGAAGCATCCAAAACTACTCAAGCATTGAGGACAACACTTGTTTGAAGGAGAGGGGAATGTTAGGTCCCCATAATACTAGTGTAGCCCCCTTATGGTTATTTTTGTGCCCATGTAGTCCCCATATTCTTATTGTTGTGCCCCATAGAAGCCCACTAGTGTTATTGTTGTGCCCTTACATTATTATTGTTATGTCGGCTAGGATTATATTATGACCCCTTGGACTCATATATATAGAAATGATGTTTTGTCATTTTAATCATCCAATAATTGTTCATTTATGCAATGTAAAGGAGGTTTCCCCCTTGAAGAGGATGATTTCTAAGTTGTGATCTATCTTTTCTTCTATTTTGTGATCTGGTTGCATAACACAACCAACCAAAAAGAACCAAACAAGCATGAATTCTACCAGAGTTCTCTGCCTACACTGTGAGGAATTTTAGTGCCTCCTAGTCTTTCATGCTTTACCATAATCCACAATCCAAATCAGGGATCACTAGGCCCTAAACTGAGACATACTCTCCAGGATTTACTGTACATCCCATCCGAGAACTACTAGGCCCAAACAGAGAGCACCCACTTCTCAGGCTTTACCGCAATCCATCCTGGATCATTAGGCCCTAAACTGAGGCAAACCACCTCTAGGATTTACCGTATATCCCACCATTCACAGGTCGAGGATTCCTAGGCCCACCGAGGCACCCAATCCTAGCTTACTACAACCTAGAATCCGGTTAATGGGTTACTAGGCCAGTGGATTTACTATGATCCACAGTCCAATTCAACGATCACTAGGCCATGTGTTTGTCATTTCGTAGGTCCACCTCACTCAGATTCGAATCCATCTGATAATACAACTCAACCAAACATGAGAACACATCTCATCAAGGCTATCTGGAAATGGAAAGGCTAAGCTGAAAACACTGTCACACCTAGAAAAACCCATTCCAAGAAAAAAAATAACCACATGCAATACCATGCATGTCAAATGTAGCAAGGAAATCACATATGAAAATCAATACCTGCAAAGAATCCTACTATAGCTACTTGATCCTGCTCTTCCTTACTTCCTTTGGCTTTCTTTCTCCAATGCCAAAGTGTTCCAAGAAAACTCTATGTCCAAGAGTGAGTGAGAGAGAGAGAGAGAGAGAGAGAGAGAGAATAATGACAGAGCTCCAAAAATGAACTGACAAAAGGTTTGAGCTAAAAATCTTGCCAACTGATCCTTAGAATTATTTTTATCTATGAGACCTATATTTTCTTCATTTTCCATTATTTTCCTTCATTTTCCTCCTCACATGCAACCTGTGACCTTTCACCTCCCTTTTCTCCTAATTTCCATTATTTTCATAAATAAAATGCCAATTAATGGCTTATGCCTTTCCAAAGCCTTTTCCATTTCCTTTTCCAATTTCCTTTAGCCATAATAACTGAAATGAACATCCGCTAGGATGTTTTTCCCACCATTCAACTTGGAATAAGTGTCCATCGACCGTGGTTATTATTTTTAACTTTTGTTACATGGAATTTTCACCAGGGGTATTACAGAACCCTCACTCTTGGGGGAACACCATCCTCGGTGTCCAGTGACACCTATAACTAACAAAACCGCTGAAAAACAAAACATACTGCCCATGGAGCTTTATAACATAGCTTGTTGCAGTATTTACAATGAATAACATGCTCAAAAGCAAAAACCATCATGACAAACATACCGTGTATTGGAGATTTATAACACAACTCATTATGGTATTTACAATAGTATATACATATACACATTTTCTCAACCAATAAATAAAAGGACACGATGCTTGTATCAGCAATAAGGAAATCCATAGGTTCACACTTGCACCCTCAAATTAGTACCAGAATTCACTTCCTTCCCAGGATTTCCAGAATCCACTGTCATAGTCAAAATCTGCATCAAATGTCCAGTGCTACATTCATGTGCTATCGTACCCTCAGTGAGCAGTTTCGACTCATTTTTACAGGGCACACTCCCAATATGAATTTGATTCCATCTAGAAATGCTAATCAACAAAAAAATCCATCCACAACCTTCCATTCTCTGCTACACAGTTTCTTGGGAAATCCGGTCACCCTCTTTTGTGTAGTCACTCACCTTCCAAGTTCCATTGGCACCCCCACCCCAGGCAGTCCATCCCTTGGCAAGGCTTCCTCACATCAGAAGGTCAAACAACCAAGGCATATACCTCCCTCAACCATCATACCAATCATAGAATTCTCATGGCAATCAATGGACACTATTAGGTACCACTGTTCCACAAAGTCCCTATTCCTTAAGTGCTTTTCCAACATACTGCTACCTGTTTCAATTCATTTTTTTGTTGCTACTAATGCTTACAATAAATTTCAACCACCCAACCAGGAATTTCCATGATTTCCTAAACAAAACACATAATCCCATTAGACTAAAAAAAAATTGAAATAAAATCAAATAATACCTCATTAGTAGCTCTTCAATAAGGTACACTTGCAATTCTATTCACTTCCCGTCACAACAAGTCAAAGTAGTTGTTTGATAAAATCATCATGGATAAACATATCATGTCTGGTTATCTTAAAACACAACCATCATAAATTAAAAACATGAATACAATGGAATTACCATAAACCATAATAATAAATCACATGTAACAATCATAAGTCAGAATCACAGATCTCATGCATAACAAAACCGAAATAAAATATTGATACTTATCCTTTAATCAGTCCTTTCTTTTGCCTTTGTTCTTTCTGCACACACACCAGATTGGTTATCACATCCGGAAAATGCCCAATTCCTTTACTTCTATTCAATTGTGTACACATACACACAATTTACATCACAACATATACACCCGCATACGACATACAACACCATAAAATACACGCACCCACACGACATACAACACATACACCTACACCTGGTGTACAATACAACACAATACATATTCCTACACCGAAATACAACACATACACCTACACCCGGTGTACAATACAACACAAAACATACACCCACATTAGGTGTACAACACAACACAATACATATACATATACAGAGTACAACACAATGAATACACATGTCATGATACCATGAATACACCATGCACATACATAGTACCGCATGCCCACAACAAAGCATGTACGAAATGCACACAATACCACATTTATACTAGTACCATATAAATAACATGCCACATGTATACTAGTACCATATGCACAACATGTACGTGATACCATATGTGCACAACACTACCTCCACAACGTGCACACAACATCACATGTACACGACACCATTTGCACAACGTGTACACAATGCCAAATGTACACTGCACCACATGTACAATGTGTACACAATACCACATGTACACAACACCACATGAACGACATGTACACGACACCACATGTACACAACGCCACATGCACAAAATGGACATGACACCACCTCCACACATCACAACATGTACAACATGTACACAACACTACATGCACACAACACCACATGTACAATTATGCACACAACACCATATGTACATAGCACCATATGTATAACACGCACACAACACCATATGTAAATAGCACTACATATAAAACATGTACATAGCACTATATGTACACATCACCACATATCCAACATGTACATAACACCACCTATACCTAGCACTGCTATTGAACCCTTAGTTAAACTGAGAGGGTGGGGGGGTGAATCAGTTTAATTCATTCATGGTTTTTTAAAACTTTATTTTACACTTATTTACACCTTCATTTCATGATCAACTTAATGAATAATGGAACAAAATTTTTAATAAGGGAACAGTATGTATTAAGAAGATTAAATACAAAATATCAATACATAATCATCATGCACATAGACAATAGATATAAGTGGAAACACATAAGGGAGAAAACCACATATTATTATTGTTGTAATGCAAAGGCAAGCTCCAACTTCGTTGCACCACTAATTTTCTATAGGCTCCAACCTACAGGAGGCTACTACCTCAAATTCTGCAAGCTAAAACTTGCAAGGAAGCTCCAACTCCCATCCTTTTTCTGCATGCTACAACCCACAGGAGGATCCTACCTCAACCAGCTATAACTGGACATCTATCAAGCTAAAACTTGATATGGAAGCACCAACTTCCTCACTCTACAATAAACTCATTTGCTTATTTACCTGGATATCAACTCTGTTTTATTCCTTCTTCAATTTTGTCCTTCCAGCCTTCAAATTTGCTTTCTATTAGCTGTGGATCTTCACAACTTCTCTATCTTCTACTTCCTATTCTTCAACTCTCTAAACTCTTTTATGCATATGAAAATAAAATCATTTATAGAGATCACCTCATAGTTGTTTTCATTCCATATGGGAATATGAGATGAACAGGTATGACTCTTTGCCTTCCACCTTCTCATTTTCTCACTCAGCACATTCAGGATGTTACAACACTATGTACTCATTTCAGTGTTACATTGGAGTTTTTCATTGCCTACGGAGACTTGTCTTTGCATCAAAAACAATATAAAATTAAAAATACATTTACAATTACAATCAATTATTTTACTCAGCCCTTTCAGTTTCTTAGCTTTGTTGTGCATTGTCTTCTTCTGCTTTATGTCTTTTTATCTTTTCTGTTTCTGTCGTTATATTCCAACTTTGCTGCATAACTGCCCCTTTTAGCCCAACTCTTCTTCCGTGTTCCGCCTTTTTGTTTGCCTTACTGCCGCAACACTGTACTGCGCGAGTTCCTGGTCCTTTGTTATGCTTTCATGTCATTCCTTTGTGACCTGTGGGGTATGGCCCATATAACTCCCTTTATAACACAGCGGAGTCCAATTTCGGCGTTTGTTCCACTTACATACGTTTAGCGATCAAAACAATTTATTAACATACATACTTAGCAATCAAACAACGTGTATATAACATACACAGAACAGGGCTATCGGGTCCCACAATACCTTGAACCAATCACAATTCATCGCAAACAATTGCCCGCAGGTTTTCCATTCTACCAATAGCGATAAAACATAAACCATGTGATCTACGATCTGTGCTCATGCGCGGTGCTGCAACGTGGACTCCCTTCATCACATCGCGTCGCTTGATCCTTACTGCATCGCAACCAAAACAACATAACTTGTGATTTATTGAAGTTAAATGCTATTTCTTGCGGGATGCGATGTTGCGCAAGGTCGACACGTGTCCCTCCATTTTGCATTGCAAAACTTTAACTTAACTTGGGGTTGCCTTCCTTCTATCCCTTAAGTGCTGCGATGTGTGGTATGTGGGCGAGGTCCATGTCATCATGCCACGACATCTTTATGTCACTCTATTTCGTACGATCTGCGATATTACGTCGTGCCAAAATGTGTCCCTTCTCTACTTCACATCACACACAACTTAACTTTCCCTACAACGACTTTAACACTAAACTTTTAAATGTTGTGATTGGCGAAATTGCTCCTAAAGCGATTCAATATTCGCCGTCAATCTCTCGCCTTCACTTTTTCAATATAATCTTGACCGTCCATTTGCCTCCCTTGGAATTCTTCAAATACTTCTCTTCCTTAGTTGATTTTTCGTTTGTTTACATTGTCCCATTCTGTAACTCCGGTTTCTCCACAATGTTCCTCATGTGCTTGTTCCCGAGCTTGTCTTTGTTATTGAATGTCATCGCGAGTTATCACACTTGACATCTACCCTTTTCATACTGATTAAATAACTCCCTGTCTCTCAGCTCTCAACTCTCTCTCTTGGCTTAATCATATTTATTTAATTGGCATCTTCCTCTCGGCTCTCACCTCTTCCTGCTTCTGATATGTGTAATATCTTTGGTCCTCGCTTTGTCTTGCAAATCTGATTGCCTTCTGTTGTGCGCTGAAGTAATTTGTTGCCTCTCTGCTTCATCCGCTACCTCTGCTGCATTCGATGCCTCTGTTGTCTCTGCTTATTTTCTGCCTCTGCTGCCTTGCTGCCTTTGGTGATTTCTTAGCTACATTCGTTGCCTCTGCTACATTCGTTGCCTCTCTACATTCGCTACCTCTCTTCTTTTACTGCTTCTCTGCATTTGCTACTTAGTTGCATTCACTGCCTCTCTACTTTTGCTGCCTTTACATTATTGATGGCTTTGGTGCTGCTCCTTTGTGCTCCTTTTCCATCAATGAAAATATTTCCAACAGTCTCCCCCTTTTGGAATTGATGGAAATACTCCAATACTTCCTCCAGGACTTCCTCCCCCTTTCATTCTGAGAAGTGCCTTTTCTTCCTTTGCTTGATTTTCCTCCCCCTTTGACATCAATGGCAAAGGGTTGCACATTTCCTAGTGTAGATTCTACCTTTGCATTTCCTCTCTCTGAGTTGTGTTTAGGCCTTCTTCTTCTGACTTTGTACCATGAAGCTCCAAATTGGTGTATAATAGTTGTTGGGAGAACACTTTGAGAAACTTGTATGTAAGGCTTGTCACCATAGAATGTTCTGTACTTATGTCCCTTACTGCTTGATAGAGGTGATATGTGCAAGACTTTTGATGTACTTCTCACATAATACTCTGATCTTGAGGGCGTGTACCATACACTGCTCCATTGCTCTAGCTCTTATGTGACAACTTTTATGGGTTGCTCTCCCCTTGGAATGATGCTTTATTGTCTGATACTGATTATCACTTGTCTACTACACAATTTCTGTTCCTTGTATTGTAGCCTTTGTTGGCATATTTCCAACATCACACACACACACATAGATATATATATATATGTATGTATATGATTTCTGATCATATCAGAGAGTATCATCTGTAGACACTACCCCTAGTTTCTCTCTTAGATATTCGAATGGTTATTTAGCAAGAGGTTTTGTGAATATGTCTGTTGTTTGTTCCTTTGTTGGTACATACTCTATCTTTACTATTTTCTGTGCTACTTTTTCTCTGAGGAAGTGGTACTTTATTGGGATGTGCTTTGTTTTCGAATGAAGTACTAGATTTTTTTTATATAATTATTGCACTTGTATTGTCACATTTGATAGAAATGGGTTCATTGATGCTTACCTTCATGTCTTGGAGAGTTTGTTTCATCCACATTACTTGTGTGCAACAAGCTGCTACTGGTATGTATTCCGCTTTTTATGTAGATAGAGAGACATAAGTTTGCTTCTTTCTTCACCATGCCACCAGACTTTCTCCCAAATAAAATTCTTCTCCACTTGTGCTTTTCTTGTCATCCACACAGCTAGCCCAATCTGCATCTGTATATGTTGTTAAGGTGAAGTCTTTTCCTTTTGGATACCATAGGCAATAATGTACAGTTCCTTGTAGATATCTAAATATCCTCTTGATTGCTAGCAAGTGATTTTGTTTTTGTGCTGCTTGATATCTTGCCACAAGTCCTACTACTAACATAATGTCCAGTCTCGAGGAAGTTAGGTATAGCAGACTTCCTATCATAGATCTGTAAAGTCTTTGATCTAAATATGCGGATCCATCATCAGCACATAGCTTGCATCCAATGATCATGGGAGTTGACACAAGTTTTCAATCTTCCATTTGAAACCTTTTCAACATGTCTCTTAAGTATTTTTCTTGTGAAATGAATATTCTTGTGTTCTTTTGTAGAATTTTAAGTCCTAAGAAGAATGTAAGCTATCCAATCATAGAAATCTCAAATTCAGACTTCATCTCTTCTGCAAATCCTTTAGCTACCTCATCTTTGTTGCTACCAAAAATGATGTCATCTACATATACTACTACGATTAAGAGTTCATGTTCATCAGCCTTAATGTATAGATTACTGTCTACTCCTCCTTTCTTGAAACCTTGTTTTTGTAAGTATTTTTCCAGCCTAGAATACCATGCACGTGGAGCTTGTTTGAGACCATATAAGGCTTTCTTTAATCTGCGCACATAGTCGTGTTTATCTGTTAAGGAAAATCCTTCAGGTTGTTCCATGTAGACTTCTTCCTCTAGATCTCCATTCAAGAAGGCAAACTTCACATCCATTTGATAAACCTTGAAATCATGATAACACGCAAAAGCCAAGAACATTTTGATTGCTTCCATTCTTGCTACAGGGGCAAATGTTCCATCATAATCCAGTCCTTCAATTTGAGAGTATCCCTTGCATACAAGTCTGGCTTTATTTTTCATTACTAGGCCTTGTTCATTCATCTTATTCTTGAATATCCATTTTGTGTCAATGACATTTTTCACAGTGGGTCTTGGCATTAACTCCCAGGTCTTGTTATTCTCACTTGGTTAATTCTTCATTCATATTATTTACCCAATTTTTGTCCTTGCTAGCTTCATCGAAATTCTTTGGTTCTATCTGTGATAACATGGCTAGGTACACTTCCTTGGTCCTTTCAGCTAGCTGTATTCTAGTTTGGACCCCTGCACTCTTGTCTCCAATGATTTGATCTTTTGGATGGTTCTTCTGAGTGTGTCGCAAGGGACATTTTGAGTTTAATTCAGTATCTTCTGTTGTCTTACTTTGTTCTTCATTTTCTTGATTCTCATCTTCGTGATCATCTGGAGGATTGGCGTAGCTTGTGCTTCTGGTTTTGTTTGGTAGATCTTCGTCGAATCTCACATCAATTATTTCCACAATTTTATGCAGTCTTTTGTTGTAGCACCTGTATCCATTACTCTTGGATGTATATCCCAAGAATATTCCTTCATCAGCTCTTGCATCATACTTCCCCAATTTTTCATCATTATTATTTATGAAACATTTGCTGCCAAATACTCTAAAGTGCTTGATTGATGCTAGTTTCCCATGCCATAATTCATAAGGATTCTTGTCACAATCTGGTCTAAGATGAGATTTTTTAAGAATATGAACAATTGTGTGTATTGATTATGCCTAGTAGGTTTGGGGAATGTTACTTTCTTGCATTATTTCTCTGGAAATCTATTGTACTGACCTGTTTTTCCTCTCTGCCAGTCCATTCTGCTGAGGTGTACCTGCAATTGAAAATTGTTGCTTTATCCCACATTCATTGCACAGGTCTGCAAAATCATCGTCTGTGAATTCACCTCCTCTGTTTGATCTGATGCATTTTAGCTTACATCCAGTTTGATTTTCTTCCAGTGCCTTGAAGATCTTGAATTTATCAAATGTTTCGGATTTATATTTGAGAAATTCCACACACGTCAATTTGGAAAAATCATCTATTATCAACATGAAATATGATTCTCCACCTGGTGCATTAGTTCTTGAAGGTCCACACAAGTCCATGTGTACAAGTTGAAGCGGCTTTCTTATAGATAGTTGGTCTTTAGCCTTGAATGATGTGCGAGTTTGCTTGCCTAGTTGTCAGGACTTAAAAATGGTATTTGGAGGCTTCTTTATTGTAGGCAAATCTCTGACCACTTTCTTCTTGCTCAGTTTAATGATGTGGTTAAATTTTAGATGTCCCAATCTTCTATGCCATAGCCATTATTCGTCAATTTTGATGATGTGGCATGCTTCATTCTCTTCTTCTACTATATAGACTTTGCTCTCTGTTTTAACACCTTTTATCAAGGTCTTTCTTTTGGTGATAGACCTTACTTCACAATCTTGGGCTTTGAAAAGGACCTCATAGCCTTTATAACACATTTGACTGACACTTAGCAGATTGGATTTCAGACCATCAAAAAATAGTACATCCTGATCCTCTCCTCTTCCATTGTTCAGGCTAACTATGCCTTTTCCCTTGATTTTCCCTGCTTTATCATTGACAAATGTTACATTTCCAGATTTATTTTCATCGAAGGTTATAAAATTTCTTCGGTCTCCAGTCATACATTTAGAGCACCCATTATCCACATACCATTTGCTTTTCTGATCTTGAGATATTAGAACCAGATCGCACTTATTCAATTTCTTTCTGTTGAAAATGCAGCAAGATGATGGAGCTTAGTGAAATGAAGCCGCCTTCACTAAGTGGGCCCACAGGCAAATTCTGGCGCAAAATCTATTTTTAGACTATGTCTATTTTTAGACATATGGAGCATGATCCGGGGATTCCAGTATGAGATTCTTGGAGCATTGGTCATGTTGGTAAAAATAGATGGGACTCTATTTTTGTGACCTATAGGTCGAAGAGGTCGAAGTCTATTTTTAGACTGCCTCTCCTTAAAATAGGGAAGTCAAATGTTATTTACCCTTAATAATATTTAGACTATAAAGTTCAGTTTATTCTCTTGGAGCACTTCAGTTCGAGCTACAGAAGTGGCTCATGCATATGACAGAGGAATTACGCTATTCCCAAGGGTTTGATGGCATCATGCATGGTTGACTTCAGTTAGGACTTCAGTGGCAGAAGTTTGGTGGAGTTAATGAGACGGCTAGTGGAGTTGTGTTCTGTTTATTTTAGTTGAACTAGTTGAGATTAGTTTAACTAGCTAATCAATTAGTTATGAGTGGAGTGAATTAAATATTATTTAATTCATTAATTAGTAACTCATTATTCAACTCAAGAACACATCGGTTCACTACAGTGCATGATCAGTTCAGTGGAGACCAGTGAAAGAGGTAGATGAAAGGGTGGAGTTAGCTATCAGTGGCGACATCAGTTGTGCATGAGATTTGCACCACACTTGGAGGAATTTCCCATGATGATTGCGCTATCAAGCCAAGGAGATTCGAACCTTGGATCTCTATATAGACAGGCCATGATTGCGCAATAGAGGAAAGGCAATTGGCGGTGAGTTTTGAACCAGTAACCTGTTCAAAACTGAGCTAGATTGTGTGTAACTTCATGAGAAAGTACTGAGTACTGAGGAGTATTGTAATGAGTTTGTTACATGATTTCTCCATTATAATATACACAATAGCTGCGGGGTTTTCAGCTATAAGCTTTCCCCATACATACTGTGTTAATGTGTATGATGATTTGATATGTTATCGCTTGATTTTATTTCCGCATGTTTGATGATCTGAGTGGAAGAGATTATGTGTTGCATATAAATTCGAATTGTATGTGATCAGGATAGTCTCGGTGGATAATTAATCATTATTCAGCAAATTTCTACATGGTATCGGAGCTATTGAAGCAGAGATTGATCATCACGGTGATTACAAACTTATTTCGGTAGACAGAGTCTGCATGCGGGCCAGGTAGCCTCCGGATTCATCTTTCTTCGGAAAGTGAAAGGTCTGGTAAATGCCCCTTGCAGTCAATCTCTGTGCTAGAAATAATTTGTTCTCACAGATCTAGAGCGATTGAGCTTTGAGGTGGAATTCGAAATTTTGCAGCAGTTTTGTTTTCTTGGTGCCGGTGTTGAAAATGTCTTTCAACGGTTTGCGACTCGAATATGCTCTTGAAGGCAGTTCAAATTATGTTGCATGGAAGGATCGCATGGAGGTAGTATTAGAAGATAATGGTCTAAAGGAGTTCATAGATACGGATGTCCAAAAGCCCACTGATCCTGCTGAAGTCGAAGCATGGCAAAAGAAGATGGCGAAATGTCGAAGGATCCTGTTGGAGGGCGTCAGGGATCATATTGTATCCAGCCTGCATGGAAAGGCTACTCCATATTTAATGTGGAAAGCTTTGACGGATCTATTCCAGAGTAAGAGTGACCAAAGGAAGCTGGCGCTCAAAGATAAGCTCGGGAACATCAAGATGGAGAAAGGCGACAGTATCGCCAAATACCTCACGAAGTTCACTCAATGCAGAGATGAGCTGGGAAGTGTGGGGGTGACTGTCGAAGACGAGGACATGGTCGACCTGGCTCTCCTTGGTCTTTAGAAGGCTTGGCACTCATATCAAGATAGTGTCAATGGTCGGGAGAAGCTGCCGGGATGGGAGCGCCTTTGGGCGGATCTCATGCAGGAGGAGATAAGGAGGACTACTCGAGATGGATCTTCATCAAAGGAAGCTGATGAAGAAAACTGCGCTTTGGTTGCCAAAGCAAAGAAGGGGAAGGGTAAGAAAACCTCTCATTCTGGTGCAAAGGGCAAGAAGCAGGATATGGAGAAAGTGAAGTGTTTTCACTGCCATGATCACGGACATTATGCTACCAATTTTCCAAAGAAGAAGAAGAACAAGCAAGCGGGAAGATCTGCAGATGGAGAAGCTTTGGCTTCACGGTTCGAGCTTGACTTTTCACTGATTGCATGCTTGGTTTCAAGTGTGATGGGATCGGTGTGGTTCTTGGACAGCGGTGCGTCATTTCATATGACGGGAGATCGGGAGTTGTTCTCAGATCTAGAGGACAAAGATCTGGGTGTGCACATCGAGATGGGCGATGATGGTAGATACAGTGCGACTGGTATCGGTACCATATCCTTTCAGAGGGAGTCTGGTAAACCCTTTGTACTGAAGGATGTCATGCATGTACCTGGATTGAAGAAGAACTTGATCTATGTGGCGATGTTGGAGGATAAGGGGTATGATGTGGTCTTCAGCGAAGGAAAAGCCTTCCTGCGCAGTAAGACTACTGGAGAGACCCGGAAGATAGGGGTTCGGACCAAGAACCTTTATCAGTTGCAGGTAGATGGCTGCGCAACTATGGCATGCAAAGTGGGAGAAGTGGTGAGCCGGGATGATGAGGGCGAACTGTGGCACAGGAGATTGGGCCACCTTCACCATGGAGCTTTGAAGATTCTGCAGCAGATTTCTACTGGGCTTCCTAAGGGCACTCTTGCGCAGTCAGATCAGTGCAAGGGTTGTACTTTGGGGAAGTATGTGAAAGCCACCTTTCACGAGAAGGATAGTCGCGCCACGACGATCCTTAAGAGATTTCACACAGACGTGTGTGGTCCTTTCTCAGTTGCTTCGACAGCAAAGCACAGGTATTATGTGATCTTTGTTTATGATTTCTCTCGAACGTGCTGGATCTTCTTCAAGCAGAAGAAGAGCGATACATTCGCGAAGTTCTGTGAGTTTAAAGCACTGGTCGAGAAGGAGTCGGGGAAGAAAGTGATTTCTCTGAGGAGTGATAACGGTGGTGAATTCATCTCGGCTGAATTCAAGGAGTTCTGCAGCGCAGAAGGGATTCGGAGAGAGCTCATCGCACCCCATAACCCACAGCAGAACAGGGTGGCTGAGCGGAAGAACAGAACGATCGTGGGTGCTGCACGGGCGATGTTGCATGATCAGGGCCTACCCCTTCACTTGTGGGATGAGGCATGCAATACAGCAGTGTATGTGCAGAACCGTTGTCCTCACAAGGTTCTTGGCATGAGTACACCAGAGGAGGCTTATTCTGGCAAGAGGGCTGATATTTCCCATTTGCGGATTTTCGGATCTCCTGTCTACATGCATGTGACGAAGGATGCAAGAAGGAAGCTGGATCCAACTGCTGAAGTTGGAATATTTGTGGGGGACACTGATACACCTCACAACTATCGGGTGTATGTGCCAGACAGTCGCAAGACTGTTGTGCGACGGGATATAAAATTCCAGGAGGAGAAAGCCATGCAGTGTTCGCTTGAGAGGGAGCTACACTTGCATGCAGATGAGGAGCTGTTAGTTCCTAAGGAGGAGCTTCCGGATGTGGATCAGCCACGAGAGGAGGTTCAGGAGGTGGAAGAAACCACCCAGGCAGCGCCAACCATCAGAGGGCGCATGCGCACTACAGAAGCTGAGCGACTGGCTCGGGATGCAGAGAAGGTTGTAGGACCACCTACAGCACAGCGCAGACAGAGACAGTCACCGGATCGGTACATTGGATACATGGCTCTTGTGAGTCAATGTGTTGTGACGGAGCCATCCTCTTTTGAGGAAGCTGTGGAGGAACCCGCATGGGTTGATTCCATGATCGAAGAATATGATTCGATCGTCAGGAACAGTGCATGGGAGATTGTCCCAAGACCGGTGGGGAAATCAGTGGTGGGTTCGCGATGGATCTACAAAGTGAAGCAGGCAGCTGACGGGAGTGTGGAGAAGTACAAGGCGAGATTTGTCGCCCGTGGCTTTTCACGGATCGAGGGGATTGACTATGAGGAGACCTTTGCACCTGTCGCAAGGTACTCTTCCATATGGACGATCCTTGCTCTCTCAGCGCAGATGGGGTGGCACATTCATCAGATGGATGTGAAGACTGCGTTCCTCAACGGAGTCATTGAGGAGGAGGTGTACATAGAGCAGCCTGAAGGTTTTGAGATCTTCAGCAGTGAGTCGCATGTGTGCCGACTCAAGAGAGCACTGTACGGGCTGAAGCAAGCACCTCGTGCTTGGTACACTCGGATAAACGGCTACTTCACCGGGCTTGGATTCTCCAAGAGTGAGGCAGATCCAAGCCTGTACCAGATTGTGGTGGAGGGGAAGCTGTTGATCATCGTACTGTATGTAGATGATCTGATTTTGACTGGCGATGAGCAGTTGATACTTTCATGCAAGGAGGATCTTGCACGAGAGTTTGAGATGAAGGACTTAGGCATCCTTCATTATTTCCTGGGATTGGAGATTTGGCAGCGCAGTGGAGGACTGTTTGTTTCTCAGGGCAAGTATGCCCGGGAGATTCTGGAGAGGTTCAACATGCAAGGCTGCAAGCCTGTTGACAATCCTCTTCCTGGTGGTTGGAGGAAGGAGGATGCTACTTCAGCGGAGGTAGTGGATGCCACTGTCTATCGACAGTTGGTGGGGTCGCTTATGTATCTGGTCAATACACGACCCGATATATGCTATGCAGTTAACCAGCTTTCGCAAGCTATGGTTAAGCCTACCAAGCTCTTTTGGAAGGCGGGCAAGCATGTATTACGCTATATCAGAGGCACA
>CM076583.1:477573256-477758826 GCA_034641835.2 Pinus albicaulis | reverse complement strand
AACTTTATTATTTTAGGATTTTCTTCAGTTCCCAGATTATATTCCTCAATATCAGCTTTCAATGGTTCCATTTTGGGTTTCTTTGGAATATCATTAGAGTCGAAAAGATCTTCCAAAGGAGTTAATCCTTTAGGCAAATGATTATCTTTCAAATTAATGATTTCATATTCATCTTCTATAATCTCATCAACCTCCATTTGTTTAAGGTCTTGCATTTCTTTTTTGGTGAACTTCGTTGGATGAAGCATTTGAGTTGCACTTTCTTCTGAAATGTCTATTTCTTGTTCATTTATTTGATCAGATTCAATGATTGTATCTTCATCTATGTTACTGTTAGAAAATTCATTCTCTAGAGTCAGAAAATTGTTAATCTGATGCTCATTTGCAAACACTTGCCAATTCTTAAAATTTTCTGGTATAGCAGGTCTATGTCTAATCTCAGCTGTGAACTGATGATTAGGTTCGAAAGGTAATTTACAAGTGCTAGAAAACATTGCAAGACTATGAGCATGCAAATTTTGTTTTCTTGGGATTTTAGCAAGCTGAGCCTGTAGAAAAGTATTGAGAATCTCTACAACTGTTCCTCTATATTCTCTTAATCTGGGATCTTTTGTCAGAAAGTCACCATTGATCTGTTGAATGATTAAATCAGAATCTCCTATGACAGATACTCTAATTACCTCTAATCTTTTGACAAGTTTAAGCCCTAACAAAAGAGCTTCATATTCTGCCATATTATTAGTGCATTTAAAGTTCAATCTGTAAGCATGGCCTTCAGCATGATCATTTTCAAGATTGTGTATCCAAATTCCAGCTCCTGCTCCTAATTTATTAACAAAACCATCAAATTCTAAGTGCCAAATAATTTCATGTTCATAATAGGTGTCAGGAGTTTCAGGAATTTTCTTAACAGTGAGGTCCGGTTTGTTACTTTCTTCTGGTTTCTCTAGGGTATCTGATGTTTCTTTTCCCTCAGAGATTTCCTGAATTTGAACACTATATTTATTTGCAATTTATTTTGGTTCTGTTGCTGGTACTTCTAATTCAGTGGGAAGATCAGATTCAGCATTATAAAGAATAAATGAGTCCATATCAGAGTGTACTGAGTAGATGGGGAAATTTTCAGGTTTCTCCTGACTACTGACTACATATTTCATTAAATTTTCTCTGTATAGTCTCTTAGGTTGGCCGAACACTGAAATAGTAGCATATGACATGTCTAATTGAAGAGATCCTCCAAGTTTTTCACCCCAAGATCTGGACAATAGCATACCATATTTTGGAGGAATATCTGCTACTACTATATCCATCAAAATTGTTTTTGTAGGGTATTGAACCAATGAAACACACAAGTATTTGATTAATCCTAAACATCTCACTTGAGTTGAATCAAAATAAAAGAGATATTTGTATGGTCTGGTGATGTCTAAGTTTAATCTCTCCATTACAGCTTTGGGCATTAAATTGTGAGATGCCCCAGAATCAAGCATGGCATTATGAAGTATTTTATCATGTATATTCAAACTCACATAGAATGGAGGAGTTCCTCCACTTTCTGGTTTTCCATTTACTTCAGGGCCAAATAATAATCTAGGTTGATCATCGAAAACATTTACTGAGTCATCACTTCCAGTAATATTAAGTGATCTATTGATTTGACTTCGGTAGACATCATGTTTAGCTAATTCAGACAATGGAACAACTATTTTTAATTTTCCTACTTCAGTTTCCAGATTAAATGGTTTTTCAGTTTGAGCTCTTGTATTTCGAACAGTTGGATTCTCTTTTTCTTCTGTGTTTTCGATATTTTTCTCCTTTTCAGGAGTGGGGTTGTGTGTTGAAGTTGTTTCCGAATCAACTTCTAGAGGTTCCTCTACATTTCCTTTAGGAGGAATAGTATTGGAAAGTTGTCTGTTATTCAGTTGAGTATCGGATACATCTTCAATTATTGGGTTGGAAGGATTAGGATCTTATCTAGAAAGAATATGTATAGGGGTAGTATTGGTTTTACCTTTGAGGATTTGTTTTGTAGCTTTCTGTTTACTTGTTTCCTGGACATCAATTCTTCTGCTCCTCAAATTATATTGCTTGTGAACTTCGTAAATGGCTGTATCATATCCTTCCTTAAAGTCAAATGATTCTCCTGAATGGGTTTGAAATTGCTTAAGAATATGAGCTTCTTGATCCTCTTGGGTCAAGAAAACTCTTGGTTCATTATCACGTTCAGTAAAATTGTTTATTTGAACATCTTCAGTTGGTTCCTCAGAAGTTGAGGCTTTAATATAATTTTCCTGGAATGGGGGCCTAATATTTTGGTCAGGACTAGTTTTTCCAGTATTTTGATTTTGGTTCCTTCTGAAATTTGGATTTCTCACAGTATTGCTTGATTGTCCATCCCAAGGAGATTTATTTTCAATTGTTTCTACTCTATCTCCTAGCCTTTCCATTCCTTTGATAATAGCATCTAGTTTCTTTTCAAAAGTTGTGGGTTCTTTGTTTAAAGCCATTCTCCTTTCAGCTCTGGCTCTAGCTCGTTTCTCTATCAGGTTGGCTTCAACACTAACAACTATACTTTGCATTTCTTCTAAAGTCTAAGGAGCTCTTTCCCTAAGTTGATACACCATATCAGAATCAAATCCATCAGGGAATTTGATTAATACTGAATCTAGAGGAGGTCTAATATTTTGGGGAATAGCATTATAAACATCATTGAACCTGGTGATGTAATCTTGCACAGTCTCATTTGGTCCTCTCTTTAGTTTTCCAAAGTCTGATAAGATTTGAAGAGGATCTTTCTTCTTTTCCCATCTATTTAAAAATGATATATAAAGAGCTTGTAAGTAAGTAACACTTTTTGCAGGAAGGGTTTTAAACCAGGTTCTAACTTCTCCAGTAAGACTTTGGACAAATATTCTCATTCTTACATCATCAACATCTATTTCATAAATTTCAAAATAATCGGTCATCTTTTTAGTATGTTGTTGTGCAGTGTAAGTACCAGAACCATCAAAAGGAGTGATTTTACTTTGGTAATCTTGAGGCATAGCCCCTATATTAGCAAGTAATACCAAAGGAGCATATATGTTTGCCATTGCAGGAGGTAGCGATGAAATAACAGGTGAGGTTGGTCTATGAGTGGTGGGTGGAGGAATAGAAGGGGTAGTTTGAGGTTGAGATGTTTGAGGAAATGTTGATGAACTTGGAGAGGCTGAAGTGATTATAGAAATATTTGATGTTCCTTCAGAGGTAAGCTCAGATTGTATAGAATTTCGCAAATGTTTATCAAGATGTGAAGTAACAAATTCAAATTGTAAATCTTCAAGAAATACTGGGTCTGGAACCAAATTGGACAACTCAGATTCAGAAAAAATTACAAATAAAGATGTTTCAAACTGCTCATCAAAAGGTTCGTCCTCAAGATAAATCCACTTCACAGGATAGGATATTGATCTATAAAGAGGTCGAGAATTACCATAAATTTTTTGACTATCTTGTCTCCTAAGAATTCTGGGGATCAGATTCGGATTTTCAAGCACAGGCAGTGGATTTGGATAAGGATTAGCCCTGGTGTAACGAGTCCTTTCTGAAGCCAGTTTTCCAGATGATATTTTTTTTTTGGTTTTTGTCTGAATGGAATGAATAATACAACTTCAATAATTTCTTTAATAATTTTCAGATATTGGATTTAAATTTTCTTAAAGATTTATTTGACTAGAGGAACTAATCAAATGTTTGAAACCAAAGTTCAGTTCATAAACTAGACCGAAGATAGACTGAAGCAACATTTATTTACTTATGCAATTGCAGAGCAAAATCAGTTCAAAGGCTACCTGGCTAACTTGAGGCTCCGTCTGTAGTTTATAAAGTAAACAATAGTAACAATAAAATTATTCAGAAGTCCCCAGTGGAGTCGCCACTATGTTATCACTTAGATTTTCCTTGAAGTTGTTGGGAAGAGGAAAGGGGTCCGAGGTAACCACAAACCAACTTTTAGGTACAAAATCTAGCCAATCTGTACCCAGAGAGGGCTCTCTCTGTAAAATTTAGCTTTGTTTTGAAAGATATTAGGCTAGTTATAAAGTCCAATGATTTTGATTGAGTTTGGGTGATGAAATTCAATAGCTTGTGGTAAGATTGAGTAGTTTAGGCCATTGGGCTAATGGAGTCAAAGAGGATAGCTTAACTGGATCAAGTTTCTTAACAAAATATGGTTTCACAGGGAAAGATAATCAAACAGGGAACAATTATAGATCTAAAGTGAATGGAATGGAATCAAAATGGATGAAGGGCAATTAAGAATCCTTCAACACATTCGAAAGAGGGAAATTGAGTGATTATTAATAAAGAGAAATTAAGTATTCTTTACTAAATAATCAAAATGCATAAACTAGTAAAACAGGAGAAATTAAGAATTCACTGTTTAAACCAGTTCAGAAGAAAACATTTAGAATAACAACGATTGAAAGCAGATTGCACTTAAGCACTTTCTGATTTATTCCTTTTCGTTAATTATTCAGATATGAAACACAGATGATATAATAAATAAGTATAAAACTTCAAAACATAAGAGATAGATGACTTATTGATCCGTTGTCTGACACAAGAATCCTGTAAAAAGTCTTTTGCATCAATTCCTCGTCTAGCTAGCCATACGAGATTTGTCCAATAGCACTTTATTCCAAAATAGTCAATGTTACAACAAAGTCTAAGAATCCACCCTTCAATACTCTGATTGAAGGAATATTTATACCAAAAATTATAAAAAATATCTCATCACAGATTGAGATATAATCTAGGATGACTCATAAGTATGTTACAACAAACTAGAGACAGATGGTCTCATAGATAAGAGAAATGATAACTGATGTTGTGTTATTTCCTTCGAATGTGGCCGGAGGCAGTAAGCGGTTTCATTGCATAGCTTTTGGGAAGAGAAGCCATGAGGGCTACATTCCATACGTATGGACGACGGTATGCCACACTGCCTAAAAACCGCTGGCCATTGTGCACACCGGACGAGGATGTGCAATGATATTCATAATAATCATGGATCTCAGATTAGTCGATCGAACGGTCCTCGGGAAAGGAAGATGACGTGGGATTAATATGGCGGGCTCGACGTAATTTATTATGAAATAATCGCATCGGGGGAATTTTGATTGGTGGATTAGGTTATTAATTAACCATGAGGGTTAATTAATCCCTTTATACGGCAGAATATCGATTTTTTTTACTAATTGGAAATTCAACCAATTAATTAAATTTATATTGTTATTTTTCAACCAACGGGGCGAGATATTATATTAATTGGGAATTTTTTTTAAAACAATATGGGAAAAAGGGAAATTTACATAGGGATTTAAATAATAAGTTAGAAATTAATATGGAAATGAATAGAAGCGCTAAGTGTAAAACATCAAGATAATGTATTTAACTTATGATTTTATGAATGGGGTTTTTAATGAAATATTGCATAGTTTCCCTAAGTAAAATAGGATTTTACTTAGGAGAAAAAAATTTAGAAGTGAGTGAATGTCATGATGAATGATTTTAAGTACTTAGGCTTTTCCAATTATTGGGCTGAGGGTCCAGTCCCTCCAAAAGTCAAGGAAATGCCTTGAGCCCCTATAATTTTCAAATACCTTAGTACTTAGGGGAAATTAGTAAAAAATTTTAGGGAAAAATGAGTAGGGAAGTTAATAATTTGACTTTGTGCTTGCGTGAAATTCTTCTAGTGTATTGTCTGCCTTTGCACTTGTGATGAAAATAAAACATTTAACACATCTAAAGCCATTATTCATCACATGTAATTCTGCAAAAACATCTACCTACCCTACCTACTTTACACTACCATTTTTCTTCATTATTAGGGTGCACTTAGACTGGCAAACCCTCATCACACTTTTTCTTTTACATCTGAAAATATATCTAATTCTAATACATCCAAGGGCTTAGATTAAACTGTTGAGCTCCTTTTATTTACTCTACCTATCTACTTATCTGCCAAGATTAAATAGTTTGGTCAGATTTTATTCTCTATCTCTAAAACATAAAATTTAAAGATGAACTAGCCAAGCTTAAACTGTTTGACTCATAAATTGTGGCATAAGATACAAATTGCACACAATTTTTTTATTACATAAGAGAAAAAAGTAGTGGCATTTAGACTTGCACACTTTCCTTGGCCTTTCTTTTGGTGGGGTTCATTTTCTTTTACTTTTTTGGCCATTTTTATTCTTTTCACCCTTTGATTTTTCTTTTAGGGTATACCCTCTTTACATTTTTTAAATTTTTTGATTTTTTTTTTTACAATATGGAAAACCTTTGCTCAAGAAAAAGGTTTGAACATATTCCATAGTTCAATCAAGACAATCATGAAAAATGACACCTATTGGTATAGGAGTCTAACACAAGGCACGAGACAAGAAAATATCAAACCTTGGGTAGTACCCATACTCACCCAATAGCAACGAGCGTAGGACATCTCCTACTTGCATAAAATTTAGATGTGGTAAGTGGTTTCCCCACCACTTACTTGCTGCCCATAACATATCTCCATGGCTGAGTGTGGAAGATATATTTGGTGCCTTAGGAAAGCACCCATCATGCTGCAAAATCTCCCTTAGTCCATCAAGGGAGTGGCCATGTTCAGAAATAGTTTTGACCCAAATTTGGCCATGAAGTTTATAAGATATGACACTCCTCCTTGGATTCATGGCATGGATATATAATGTAAAAGAATGCATACAATCAGAAAATATAACATGATTTGCATAAGTATGCTCTTCACCAATAGTCCTCCTCCAACAAGTGGAGAGGTGCACAGATCTATCTCCTTCCTCATGAGGAGAAAGAGAGGGCTGAACTAACTCTTCCATGGAGTTATATTGCTTCTCCATCTTCATGTGATACATGCATCTTTTATAATGCTGATATAAGTCTTCTTCAAAGCCTTCCCACATGAATCCATTTGAGATAATATGGTGTGTTCTAATGAAAACAGTGGGGGTAGAAAGCAAGATATCATAGGTATCACCTAGTAGTTGGTCCTTGAGTCTTGACTCTTTAGTCAAATAGATCTGATCATGAAAGAAAATAACTCCATCAACCACCTTATACCTCCTATCTTTCCTTTGTCCATCAAGAACCTTACATGTGAAGACGTTCTTGGAATACTCTACCAAGAGTTGGGATTCCCAATAGGAATCAAGGCTTCTCAACAAAGATAGCGTTGTAGAGTTATGAAATGAAGTAGCCATCACCTCATCTTCTTTCTTTTTATGGAGAGATATCATTTGCTGCCCCAAATCTATGGATTGGCCTTTTGACACCATGCTAATGTCATCAGAGGTCTTTGACTTCTTCTTTATCAGCGCAAATAGATGAGTGAGAAATAGCAAAATAAATTTCAGGAAATTGTTCAGCTCTCCTTGAAATCTATCAATAGATCTTAGTGCTGTGGTAGCTCCCGTCAAGGCTCCCTCCTTAGCCAATTTTGTCATTGATGCACAAAGTTGAGAGAACACTTTATTCTTCTTCTCATCAGGGGGTCTCCCTGGTGAAATGCCTCCATGTAAAGAGACATCAAGATCTGAAGTAGACTGCATAAATGGTTGGATTGATGTGTCCCTTTGCTTGCTACATAGTTCAATCTCCTTCTCATGAATAGAAATCCCTTGAAATAAACAAGGGTGCATGCTCCTCATTATTGGATGCTGATCCATCCTTCCTCCTCTTGCTTGGAGTAAGGTATCATTGCTCAATAACGCTGTCACATAATGTTCCTTGGGAATCACTTGCAAAGATACACAAGCTCTTTCCCTTGAAACAAGAACTTCATCTCCATCCCCATGTGGTAATGGGTCTTCTTTTGAAGTGACAACGTTACGACTACCTTCTGGCTCTTCCTTCTCATCAATATTTGAGAACACCTCACTATCAACAGGAGACCTTGGATCTTGGTCTTCTTTTGAAAGAGGAATCTCCATGACTTCTTTTTGAGAATAAATCTCTTCATGCAATGGGGATCTTGCCCTTGGCAAGGTATCATACAAGTTTTCATCCCCTCCAATAGAAATCTGAAGTGGAGTTTTCATAGTAGGTCTTTCCAACTCATGCAAGGGTTTTGCATGCTCATGATTTGCTAGCTCTTTCACAGATGTTTCAGCTTGCCTCTCATCAAATCTCTTCACCATTCTCCTAATGAGCTTAGCAAAAGTGGAAATATTTGCATTCTTCAAAGAAAAAGTTTCAAATAACCACCAAGCATAAGCTTTACCTTTAAGATGCAGCGCTGCTACCTTAAGGGCTTCTTCTTCTTAAACTTGATGTATATCTAGATATGAGTCTAGCTGATCTATCCATTCTTCAGTTGTGCATGTGGAGGATCCATCAAAATTAGGCAGAAAGAATCTACCTCTTATTCTTCTATTGTTGGCTCTTCTCTCCTCCTTGAGCTGGCAGAACTCTTGGAAGCTCAAGTGCTCCTTGATTTCCCAAGATTTAGATTCATACTCCTGAAGATAATCACTCAAATTCTCCTCCTTTGGTGCATCTTCCTCCTTCATCTTCCTTGCAGTCTTCTTGACCTCCTTGGAGAGGTTTTCTCTGGATCTAAATTCTGATGATAGTAATCTCATATTATTCATCATTCTGATCTCTTGGGCTTGGACTCACAGGCTGAGCCAAGACTATGCTCTTATACCACTGTAATGTTCCAAATTTAGAATTTCTACAACAATGAGAATACCCTAAGGTATTCTAGAGTTGGAGATGCAGCCCTATGACTGATAACAGATGTTATGGTTCATATCATTCAATAATATGATCAGCAGCAGCCTTTAATTCACTTTTGGACTCAAAAGGGTGGGGAAAATGGGTGATTTTTTCCCTAAAATGAGTGTATACTGCAATCCGCGTAAAAATAAGGAAAATGGCGAGAGATTATTTTATCTTAGGTCATGTAGGACTCCCATGTCAAATTTCAGGTCAAAAAAATTATCCTAGCTATATTAAACAGTTCCTCCAATCCCGACTAGGCTTAAAAACCCTGATTTCCCATGACTTAATGTATGCAGAAGTTTCTGAAGCTTGAGCAGCATGATTTTCTGAAGCTATTAGATGAAAATAAGTATAAAAATAAATAAATCAGATCTGGGGAAATACTTATGCATTTTCAAGATAAAAACAGAGATTTTACATGGATAAACCCTCAAGATTGAGGTGCTGCAAGACTGGAAATTGCCAAGAAAGATAGACAGCGTAATTTTCTGAAGACTGAAGCTTTGATTTATTGGATCTTAGATCTATAATATATCTATGCATGAAAATACATATCTATTACATATCTGGAAGCCAAATAGGTTGTTTATTACATTCCCCTTGGGGTTTTGTGCAAAACATGAAGCACAGAGAGTAGATCTGAGATCTAAGGTTACAGATCTGCAGAATGATTCAAAAATTTATGAATAATACAATGGTACATAATATCAGATCTGAAACTCACATGGATTGGATGGCCAATCCATGGATCACCACCGTGAGAGGAAGAATCCCAACACCGGAGATCTCTCCTCCAAAATGTAGACAAAACACCCTGCAGCTGTAGATTAACGCTATCCAGGGAGAGAAATAATTTTGTAGGCTATGAGAATGCTTTGGCCTGATGCCATGATCAAAAACTGAAGCTCCAACAATGGATGCACTCTTCCAGGAGGTTAAAAGACACACTCACTGAGAAGAGGCTCCAATACAAGCTAGATCTGAACAGATCTAGTATTCCACTTGCTGCAGCTTACAAAATCAAGCAAACCATCACTGGATCTGCATTGCAGTTGGAAGTAGAATATTGGTCTCCAACCTAATAATGTACAAGCAATACAAGCTCTCTTAAGAGCTCCTCAATGGGAAGAGATGGAACCCCTAAACAGGAAATCCCAATGCAATCTAGGCTAAGCAGCGAAGAAAAATGTTTGTCTAAAAAGACAGAAATTTAGAAATCATATCATGAATACCCTCAATATGTTTCCCTCCTCTTCCTTTTATAATATTAAGATATTTTAAAACCCTAAACCACCTTCAATGATTTAGCCCCATTCACATGTGTAGCCTCCAACTTGACTGCGTTATCCTTCTAGGAGATTCATTGCATCTGGACAGTGTGGATGATTTGGTCTTAGTTGACTTGGTCAATAGATTCAGTCTCTTTCACACTCGAGTGTGTTTTTACAAGTGGCCCATATTTAGCCTTGTTCACATTGGGCATTGATTTATTCTTTTATTAGGAGTTTTATGAACCTCCTTTACATATTTATTCTTTAAACAAAGAAAGCAAAACAAAATAAATATTCCTATTAGCTTCGGACTAATTAGGAACATTACATTCATGGTCTTTTAAAAATTTCTTTTAAAACTTATTTACACCTTCATTTCATGATCAACTTAATGTATAATGAACTAGCAATCTTAATATGTGAGCAGCAGGTATTAAGCAAATTAAATACAGAATATCAACACATAATCATCATGCACATAGACAATAGATATAAGTGGAAACCCATAAGGGAGAAAACCACATATTATTATTGTTGTGATGCAAAGGCAAGCTCCAACTCCCTCTCACCACTAATTTTCTATAGGCTCCAACCTACAAGAGGCTACTACCTCAAATTCTCCAAGCTACAACTTGCAAGGAAGCTCCAACTCCCATCTATTTTCTGCAGGCTACAACCCACAAGAGGCTCCTACCTCAACTAGCTAAAACTGGACATATATCAAGCTAAAACTTCATATGGAAGCACCAACTTCCTCACTCTACAATAAAATCATTTGTTGATTTACTTGGATATCAGCTCTATTTTATTCCTTCTTCACTACTGTCCTTCCAGCCTTCAAATCTGCTTTCTATTAGCTCTGGAAATTCACAGCTTCTCTATATGCTCCTTCTTATTCTTCCACTCTCTAACCTCTTTATGCACATTACAATAACATCATTTATAGAGATTACTTCATGGTTGTTTGCATTCCATATGGGAATATGAAATGAACAGGTATGACTCTTTTCCTTCCATCATCTCATGTCCTCACTCAGCATATTCAGGATGTTACTACACTATCTACTCATTTTAGTATTAAATTGGAGATTTTCCTGGCCTACGAAGACTTGCCTTTGCATCATAAACAATATAAAATAAATAATACATTTACAGTTACAATCAATTATTTTACTCATCCCTTTCAATTTCTTAGCTTTGTTGTGTGTTTGTCCTCTTCTGCTTCTTGTCCTTTTATCTTTTTTGATTCTGCCATTATATTCCAACTTTTCTGTATAACTGCCCCTTTTAGCCCGACTCTTCTTTCGCATTCAGCCTTTTCATTTGCTTTACTGCTGCAACAATGTTCTGCCCAAGCTCTCAGTCCTTTGATTTGTGTTCAGATCATTTCTTTGTGACCTGTGGGGTATGGCCCACATAACTCCCTTTATAACGCAGCGGAGTCCAATTTCAGTGTTTGTTCCACATACATACGTTTAGCGGTCAAAACAACGTATTAACATACATACTTAGCAATCAAACAGTGTGTATATAACATACACGGAACATGGCTATCGGGTCCCACAGTACCTTGAACCAATCACAATTCATCGCAAACACTTGCCCACAGGTTTCCCACTCTACCAATAGCGATAAACCATAAACTATGTGATCTATGATCTATGCTCATGCATGGTACTGCCACGTGGAATCCCTTCATTGCATTGCGTCACTTGATCCTTACCACATCACAACCAAAACAACATACCTTGCGATGTCTTTGAGGTTAAAACCTATTTCTTGTGGGATGCGATGTTGCGCAAGGTCGACATGTGTCCCTCCATTTTGCAACGCAAAACTTTAAGCTTAACTTGCGGTCTCCTTATTGCTATCTCCTAAGTGTTGCGATGTGCGGTATGCAAGCGAGGTCCACGTCACCCTGCCATGTCACCGCCACGCCACTTTGCCACGTCATGATAGATTACCTACGATCTGTGGGGTCGGGGCCACCTTATCTACCATGTCACTACCACATCATCGCCATGTCACTTTTCCACATCATCATAGATTACCTGCGATCTGTGGGGTCAGGCCCACGTCATCTGCCACGTCACTACCACTTCAACTTTACGTCACTGCCACGTCATATTTACATCATCTCTCGCACTTTTCAGTTCACAAATTACAACAGTTTAACTTAGTGGTTACCTCTATTTTGTGTGATCTGTGATATTGCGTCATGCCAACACGTGTCCCTTCTCCACTTCGCATCGCACACAACTTAACTTTCCATGCAACGGCCTTAACGCTAAACTCTTAAATTTTACGATTTTTGAAATCTCTCCTGAAGCGATTCGATCTCTGCCGTCCATCTCTCACTTTCACTTTTGCAATCTAATCCTATCTGTCCATTCGCCTCCCTTGGAATTCTTCAAAGAATTCTCTGCCTTAGTTGATTTTTCATTTGTTTACACTGTCCCGCTATGTAACTCTGGTTTCTCCATGATGTTCCTCCTGTGCTTGTTCCTGATCTTGTATTTGTTATTGAATGTCATCCCGAGTTATCACACTCGACATCTACCCTTTTCATACTGATTAAAGCCCTCTTTGTCTCTCACCTCTCACCTCTCTCTCTTGACTTAATCATCTTTGTTTAATTGGCCTCTTCCTCTCGACTCTTGCCTCTTCCTACTTATGCCATGTGTAAGATCTATGGTCCTTGTTGTGTCTTGCAAATTCGATTGCCTTCTGTTGTGCGCTGAATCAATTTCATTGCCTCTCTGCTTCATCTGTTGCTTCTTTGCCTTTGCTATATCTCTATTTCCTTTACATTATTGCTAGTTTAGGTGCTGCTCCTTTGTGCTCCTTTTCCGTTAATGACAATATTTCCAATAGTATCCCCCTTTGGCATTGATGGAAATACTCCAATACTTCCTCCAGGATTTCCTCCCCCTTCATTCTGAGAAGTTTTTTTTCTTCCTCTGCATGCTTTTCAGAATATCCTTTCTTCTTCTGCTTGCTTTTCCTCCCCCTTTGACATTAATGGAAAAGATTTGCACTTTCCCAGTGTAGATTCTATCTTTACATTTCCTCTCTCTGAGTTGTGTTTAGGCCTTCTTCTTCTGACTTTGTACCATGCTGCTCCAGACGTGTACAATAGTTGATGGGAGAACACTTTGGGAAACTTGTATATAAGGCTTATCACCATAGAATGTTCTATACGTATGTCCCTTACTTCTTGATAGAGGTGATATGTGCTGGACTTTTGATATACTTCTAACATAATACTCTGATCTTGAGGACCTATACTAGACATTGCTCCATTACTCTAGCTCTTCTGTGACAACTTTTATGAGTTGCTCTCCCCCTGGAATGATGCTTTCTTGTCTGATACTGATTATAACTTGTCTACTACACAATTTATGTTCCTTGTATTGCAGCCTTTGCTGGTGTATTTCCAACATCATATATATATTATTATTATTATTTTGATTTATGATCACATCAGAGAGTATCATCTGTAGACACTACCCCTAGTTTGTCTCTTAGATATTCGAATGGTTATTTAGCAAGAGGTTTTGTGAATATGTTTGTTGTTTATTCCTTTGTTAATACATACTCCATCTTTAATATTTTTTGTGCTACTTGTTCTATGAGGAAGTGGTACTGTATTGGGATGTGCTTTGTTTTCAAATGAAGTACTAAATTTTTTGATATACTTATTACACTTGTATTGTCACATTTGATAGAAACGAGTTCATTGATGCTTAACTTCATGTCTTGGAGAGTTTGTTTCATCTACATTACTTATGTGCAACAAGCTGCTACTATTATGTATTCTGCTTCTACCGTAGATAGAGAGACAAAATTTTGCTTCTTGCTTAACCATGCCACCAGACTTTCTCCCAAATAAAATGCACCTCCACTTGTGCTTTTCTTGTCATCCACACAACTGGCCCAATCTACATCTGTATATGCTGTCAATGTGAAGTCTTTGCCTTTTGGATACCATAGGCCATAATGTACAGTTCCTTGCAGATATCTAAATATCCTCTTGATTTCTAGCAAGTGATTTTGTTTTGGTGTTGCTTGATATCTTGCCACAAGTCCTACTACCAATGTAATGTCTGGTCTAGAGGCAGTTAGGTATAGCAAACTTCCTATCATAGATATGTAAAGTCTTTGATCTAAATCTGTGGATCCATCATCAGCACATAGCTTGCATCCAGTGATCATGGGAGTTGACACAGGTTTTCAACCTTCCATTTGGAACCTTTTCAACATGTTTTGTAAGTATTTTTATTGTGAAATGAATATTCCTATGTTCTTTTGTAGAATTTGAAGTCCTAAGTAGAAGGTAAGCTCTCCAATCATATACATCTCAAATTCTGACTTTATCTCTTCTGCAAATCCTTTAGCTACCTCATCTTTGTTTCCACCAAACAGGATGTCATCTACATATACTACTACAATTAAGAGTTCATGTTCATCAACCTTAACGTACAGATTGATGTCTACTCCTCCTTTCTTGAAACCTTATTTTTGTAAGTATTTTTCCATCCTAGAATACCATGCATGTGGAGCTTGTTTGAGACCATATAAGGCCTTATTTGATCTACACACATAGTCATGATTATCTGTTAAGGAAAATCCTTTAGGTTGTTCCATGTAGACTTCTTCCTCTAGATCTCCATTCAAGAAGGCAGAATTCACATCCATTTGATAGACCTTGAAATCATGATAACATGCAAAAGCCAAAAACATTCTGATTGCTTCAATTCTTCCTACAGGGGCAAACGTTTCATCATAATCCAGTCCTTCGATTTGAGATAATCCCTAGCATACAAGTCTAGCTTTGTTTTGGATTACCTGACCTTATTCATTCATCTTATTCTTGAATATCCATTTTGTGCCAATGACATTTTTCCCTGTGGGTCTTTGCATTAGCTCCCAGGTATTTTTCTTCTCAATTTGGTCTAGTTATTCATTCATAGCATTTACCCAATTTTTTTCTCTTGCTGGCTTCATCGAAATTCTTTGGTTCTATCTGTGACAACATGGCTAGGTACACTTCCTCGATCTGTTCAAGTAGTTTTCTTCTAGTCTAGACTCCTGCACTCTTGTCTCCAATGATTTTATCTTCTAGATGGTTCTTCTAAGTGTGTATCGAGGGACCTTTTGAGTTTAATTTAGTATCTTCTGTTGTCTTACTATGTTCTTCATTTTCTTGATTCTCATCTTCATGATCATCTGGAGGATTGGTGCAGCTTGTGCTTCTAGTTCTGTTTGGTAGATCTTCGTCGAATCTCACATCAATTCTTTCCACAATTTTATGCAGTCTTTTGTCATAGCACCTGTATCCCTTACTCTTGAATGCATATCCCAAGAATATTCCTTCATCGGCTCTTGCATCATAATTCCCCAATTTTCATCATTATTCTTTATCAAACATTTGTTTCCAAAGACTCTAAAGTGCTTGATTGATGTTGGTTTCCCATGCCATAATTCATATGGAGTCTTTTCACAATCTGGTCTAAGATGAGTTTTGTTAAGAATATGAACAACTGTGTGTACTGCTTCTTCCCAGTAGGATTGGGGATTGTTAATTTCTTGCATCATTGCTCTGGAAATCTGTTGTATTGACCTGTTTTGCCTCTCTACCACTCCATTCTGCTGAGGTGTACCTGCAATTGTAAATTATTTCTTTATCCCACATTCATTGCACAGGTCTGCAAAATCATCGTCTTACAATTCACCTCCTTTGTCTGATCTGATGCATTTTAGCTTACATCCAATTTGATTTTCTACTAGTGCCTTGGAGATCTTGAATTTCTCAAATTCTTCGAATTTATATTTGAGAAATTCCACCCACGTCAATATGGAAAAATCATCTATTATCAACATTAAACATGATTCTCCACTTTGTGCATTAGTTCTTGAAGGTCCGCACAGGTCCATGTGTACAGGCTGAAGTGGCTTACTTGTAGATAGTTGGTCTTTAGCCTTGAATGATGTGCGAGTTTTCTTTCCCATTTGGCAGGACTTACAAATGGTATTTGGAGGCTTCTTTATTGTAGGCAAATATCTTACTACTTTCTTCTTGCTCAGTTTGATGATGTGGTCAAAGTTTAGATGTCCCAATCTTCTATGTCATAACCATGATTCGTCAAGTTTGCTGATGTGGCATGCTTCATTCTCTTCTTCTACTATATAGACATTGCTCTTTGTTCAAACACCTTTGATCAAGGTCTTTCCTGTGGTGATAGACCTTACTTCACAATCTTGGGCTCTGAAAAGGACCTCACAGCCTTTCTCACACATTTGACTGACACTTAGCAAATTGGCTTTTAGACCATCCACAAATAGTACATCCTGAGCCTCTCCTCTTCCATTGTTCAAGTTGACTGAGCCTTTTCCTTTGATTTTCCCTGCTTTATCATTTCCAAATGTTGCATTTCCATATTTCTTTTCATCAAAGGTTATAAACTTGCTTCGGTCTCTAGCACCCATTGTCCACATACCATTCGCTTTTCTGATCTTGAGCTATTATAACCATATCACACTTATTTAGCTTCTTTATCCATTGCATGCAGCTGTTAGTTTGGTAACTTTCCTCAGGAGATGGACCACAATATTTAAGAGGACATTCATGAGAATTTTGCCCAATTTTATGGCAGCAAAAACATTTGATTGTATTTTTGAAAGGATTATGTATACGAGAGACTCCACCATTGTTCACAATTCCCCTTGAGTTTCCATACACCAATCTTTGTATATACGTTCTGCACTCCATGGCTTTATGACCAAACCCTTTACAGTAAAAAAAATACCCATGGAAGTAGTATATGTCTCTGGTGGAGAAAGTTGATTGAGGTAATATTTTCGTTTGTTGCATCTTTTGCTAGTTGGACTGGAGTTTCTTTATCTTACAGTATGCTGCAATATGTCCAAGTTTGTGGTTGGCGAAGCAAGTGATACTTCTCACAGGAGGAAGGAACCTCCTTTGACATCTTCCAAATTTGTTCAATTCATCCTTAGGAGTGCATGAGTATTTTGTAGTTGATTGTTTCTTCATTTCTTTCTTTGTCACTTGAGATTGCTACTTGTTTCTGATTGTTTCGTTATATATCACGATCTTGCTGGTTTTTAATTCCATGGATTCCCTTTTTTCTACTTCATTATCCTTTACAGATTTTACAAAAATGATATTCTTGTTATCTTCTACCTTGGATTTGCTAGTTTCTCCTTCATATCCTATCCCAATATTTATATGAGGAGATCTTTGAGCATTAAGAATTTTGGCCAAATGACCAGAGCTTTTCATTTGTGAAATATTCATATTTAATTCAATTTGGACCTTTTCTAATTTCTTCCTTAGGCTTACCACTTCCTCTTCCATCTTTTCTCGCTCCTGATTTTTCTCCTTTATTTCTCTTTTCAAAATATCCTCTATTTTCCTTGATTCTTCTAGTTCAATCTTCAATTTAATAAGATCTTCTGAATTTGGTTCTGTCTTTGCATATTTTAGAAGAATCTCTTTATGTTTCTTAATCTCAAGTTTAAGTCTTCTTATTTCCTCCAGGGCACTAATTAGCTCCCCCTCAAGAACTACCTCACCTTCATCTTCAAATTCCCGAAGATCTTCCTCGAGCTCTTCCTTGGCCATCAAAATGAATTATAATGTTCCTTCTTCATTGGGGGATTCATATGAGCTCTCAGATGCACTGTTGTCTTGTTGAACATATAATGATCTTCGATTAAATCTATTCCCTTTCGGCCTATTGCTAAAATTGGTTTTCTCTTTCCCTCTTGACTGATTCTCCATTTTCTTGTGAGGACATTTAGATGCATATTGCCCCACTCTTCCATAGTTAAAGCACTTAAATGGAAGTTTACCTTTATACTTACCTGTGCCTTTCTCCAATCTTCTAACAAATTTTGCCTCTTCTTCATCAGAGTAGGAGCATGTACCTTCCTTCTCTTCTCTGCAAATATCAGCCTTAAAGGTTGCCTCCCCCACATTTGAATTCCCTTTTGGAAGTCTCATCTCATAGGCTGTCAAGTTTCCAAGCAATTGGTTCATGGTCAATGTTTCCCAATTTGTTGTTTCTTCTATGGAAGAAACCTTAGGGTTGAACCTGGATGGTAAATATCTCAATATATTTTGTACAATTACACATTCCTTAATGGTTTCTCCTAGAGCTTTCATGTTATTCACAATTTCAACAACCTTTAAGAAGAAACTGGCTATATCTTCATCTTCATTCATTTTTACATTTTCAAACTGAGCTCTATATGCTTGGATTTTGGCCATCTTCACCTTTTTATCTCCATCATGGATATGTTCTAATGTATCCAATATTTCTTTGGTTGTCTTACTGTGCATTACTTTGATAAATTCTGACTCACACAGGCCACTCAATAGTGCATTCATTACTTTTGCATTAGCTATGAAATCTTGTTTGGCTTCTTTCTCTATGTCAGTATCCTTTGGAGCATATCCTAATTCCACAACAGCCCAAACTTCTATACCTAGAGAGATTATGTACGTCCTCATTATTATTTTCCAAAAGGCATAGTTTGTGCCAATAAAAAAAGGGGATTTATTTGTTGAGCATCCTTCTAGGCTAGCCATCTTGGGGACCTATGATCTCCTTCCAGTTGTTAAACTAAAATAGAAGGAATTGGCTCTAATACCAAAAGTTGAACCCTTAGTTAAACTGAGAGGGGGGGTGAATCAGTTTAATGCATTCATGGTTTTTTTAAACTTTCTTTTATACTTATTTACACCTTCATTTCATAATCAATTTAATGTATAATGGAACAACAATCTTAATAAGTGAGCAGCAGGTATTAAGCAGATTAAATCCAGAATATCAACACATAATCATCATGCGCATAGACAACAGATATAAGTGGAAACCCATAAGGGATAAAACCACATCTTATTATTGTTGCGATGCAAAGGCAAGCTCCAAATCCCTCTCACCACTGATTTTTTGTAGGATCCAACCTACAGGAGGCTACTACCTCAAATTTTACAAGCTACAACTTGCAAGGAAGCTCCAACTCCTATCTGTTTTCAGCAGGCTACAACCCACAGGAAGCTCCTACCTCAACCAGCTACAACTAGACATATATCGAGCTACAAATTGATATGGAAGCACCAACTTCCTCACTATATAATAAACTCATTTGTTGATTTACACGGATATCAACTTTGTTTTATTCCTTCTTCACTGTTGTCCTTCCAGCCTTCAAATCTTCTTTCTATTAGCTCTGGATCGTCACAACTTCTCTATCTGCTACTTCCTATTATTCCACTCTCTAACCTCTTTTATGCATATGAAAATAACATCATTTATAGAGATCACTTCCTAGTTGTTTGCATTCCATATTGGAATATGAGATGAACAAGTATGACTCTTTGCCTTCCACCTTCTCATTTTCTTGCTCAACACATTCAGAGTGTTACAACACTATGTACTCATTTCAGTTTTAAATTGTAGTACTCAACCCTTTCAGTTTGTTAGCTTTGTTGTGCATTGTCCTCTTCTACTTGCTCTCTTTTTGTCTTTTATGTTTCTATCGTTATATTCCAACTTTGCTGCATAACTGCCTCTTTTAGCCTAACTCTTCTTCCGCTTTCAGCCTTTTTTTTTGCTTTACTGCCATAACACTGTTCTACACGAGTTCCTAGTCCTTTTTTATGTGTTCATGTCATTCCATTCTGACCTATGGGGTATGGCCCGCATAACTCCCTCTATAATGCAACAGAGTCCAATTTCAGCGTTTTTTCCACTTACATACGTTTAGCGATCAAAACAACGTATTAACATACATACTTAGCAATAAAACATCTCTTATATAACATACACAAAACAGGGCTATCAGTTCCCACAGTACCTTGACCCAATCACAATTCATCGCAAACACTTTCCCGCAGGTTTCCCACTCTACCAATAGCGATAAACCATAAACCATGCGATCTGCGCTCGTGCGCGGTTCTGCCACGTGGACTCCCTTCATTGCATCGTGCACTTGATCCTTACCGCATCGCAACTAAAACAAAATACCTTGCGATCTCTTGAAGTTAAATTCTATTTCTTGTGGGATGTGATGTTGCGCAAGGTTGACACATGTCCCTCCATTTCGCATCGCAAAAATTTAATTTAACTTGCGGTCTCCTTCCTGTTATCCCTTAAGTGTTGTGATGTGCGGTATGTGGGTGAGGTCCACGTCATCATTCCACGTCACCTTTACGTCACTCTATTTCGTGCGATCTACGATATTGCATTGTGCCAACGCGTGTCCCTTCTCCGCTTCGCATCGCACACAACTTAACTTTCCCTACGATGACCTTAATGCTAAAATTTTAAATGTTGTGATTTTCGAAATCGCTCCTAGAGAGATTCGATCTCTGCCATCCATCTCTCGCCTTCACTTTTGCGATCTAATACTAACCGTTCGTTCGCCTCCCTTGGAATTCTTCAAATAATTCTCTGCCTTAGTCGATTTTTCATTTTTTTACACTGTCTCACTCTATAACTCTGGTTTCTCCATGTTGTTCCTCCTATGCTTGTCTTTGTTATTTAATGTCATCCTGAGTTATCACACTCGACATCTACCCTTTTCATATTGATTAAAGCCCTCTCTGTCTCTCGTCTCTCGCCTCTCTCTCTTGGCTTAATCATATTTGTTTAATTGGCCTCTTCCTCTCGACTCTCACCTCTTCCTACTTCTGATATGTGTAAGATTTATGGTCCTCGCTATGTCTTGCAAATCCGATTGCATTCTGTTGTGCGTTGAAGAAATTCGCTGCCTCTCTGCTTCATCCGCTGCCTCTGTTGCATTCGTTGCCTGTGATGTCTCTGCTTCTTTGTTGCCTCTGCTGCCTTGCTGCCTTTGGTGCTTTCTTAGCTGCATTCGCTGCCTCTGCTACATTCGTTGCCTCTCTACATTCTCCGCCTCTCTGCTTTTGCTACTTCTTTGCATTTTTTGCTTAGCTACATTTGTTGCCTCTTTTCTTTTGCTGCATCTCTACTGCCTTTACATTATTTTTAGTTTTGGTGCTGCTCCTTTGTGCTCCTTTGCCATCAATGACAATATTTCCAACAATATGTGCAATATACACACAACACCATATATACAATAGACATACAATATATGATGTACACAATACTACATATGTTACATGTATACATCACCATAGGTACAATCATTAAATATACAACATGCGCAACATATACACAATAGTAGTACTGCACATTCGTAGACCACACACTGCCCCCCCAAGAAACCTTGCTTCTAGTGCCTTTCCACTATCAATTCTTATCTTAGCATGCCGCAGATCACACTACTTTCACTTCGTTGATGTACCCCTCAATATTATCTGTACATAACATAAACATAGGAATATTACAAGCATATAATATCAATTCATTTCCACATGATAATGCCCTCATAGATCTGTCAGAGTTGATTTACTCTTCCCACTTCATTCCTCATAAGACCAAGAATCTCTTCATGCCATTCACCCTCATAAACAATCATTCCTCCACAAGAATGATTCTTCAAAAACCTGTCATATAGTAACATAGATACATACATACATACATACATACATACATATGTATAATCATTAGCATAAAACAATCATGATCCTGTCAGGAAATGATATGCATACACACATATATACATATAAACATTAGCATTAAACAATCATGATTCGTGATGACCATGTCAGACACGACATACATACATGCATGCATATGTACACATATAAACATCAACATAATCATGATCACAACATAATTTATAGATATCATAATTTCTAGGTTAATAGAACTTCCTTTATTCGTGCATGTGCACAACATTGATAACAACAGTTCTCGACATAGCCAAGGCATATAGCACTTCAAATCCATTTTCTTTACCTTTTTTTTTTTCCTTTCTCATGTCTGTATTACCACCATCCATTTACCACAATGGCCTCAACCAATCCAACCGAATATCATATTATTACCTTTCGTTGCGCTTACTCATGCATTGAGCTTCATCTGTGTCTTTCATTACATGTTGGGTACCACACAACTCTCCCCGAGCTCCATTAACTTCCTCTTTCCCCAACCAATTCCCAAGATTCTCAATGCATAAAAGGAAAGAACAAGAGAAAGCAAGAAGAAGACCATGAAAAACTTAAAGCAATACGACACCGCACCAAAGTGACATGATCATGCACTAGACACAATCAAGCACAACAAATCACAAAAGACCAAAAGCACAAGACTAGAAACAACCACCATGACTCAACCCCGTGGTTCCCAATACCTCCAAAGGAAATCTCAACCTGAGCCTTCTTCAAGATTTCATGGCAGTCTCTTTTGCCATGGAATCCCTTGCATCATACTGTCATAAATACATAATTGTCAGCACATAAATAGATATAACAATACACCAGTCAAGTATATACCAAATATCTCAGCACATATGTATTACCACAACCATATTAAAACAAGATCATTCCTTCATGCAATATTATAGACACATATAATCATATCATGCAAGTAATCAAATATTCAGACAACATATAAATGACATAATAGACATCAAACACTCGAACACCGAATAACCGACATAATCAAACATTCAAACACCAAGTGGGTGACATAACCAAACTCATACCTGAATGTATTTAAGGGGAGTCTACCTTGTCTACACAACAAATCTAGATTAGCACGATATAACTTCACAACACATAAGCTCAAACACAAATAAGATCATGATATCAATAACAATATCTAGCTAAAATGTTCGCACCCTAAACTCATAAACAATTGTCACTCATGCATACAATCGCACATGCACAATTTGTCTAGACATAATACAACACAATATCATGATTATGTCGACTCATGCCTAAATATCATAACCCTAACCATCAAGTCACTAGCATGTAACAACAACAAGTTATATATCATGCTCATCTACAACATGTAACCTAATCATCAAGCTAACTATCACACAATAAAAACAAGTTAACCTATAACATACTCATCAACAACATATAAGTTAGCTAACATAAAACAACAATAGCAATGCATACCACCACAAGTTGTTATCATTCATGACTATCTGACACATGTACATATAACCGCACTAATAAACTAGCATTTATAATATATGTAACCATAACATTAATAGAATTAAATGAATACTCATAACCATAATTCATATAACTATCCTTAAGCTACATACCTACATTCCCAACATCCAAAATTGTATGACGACATGCTCTTTCCTCAAGGTCCAATGCTGCAACTTCACTTTGATGGTCCGCATCTCCTGCTCTATCTTAACCAACACATTAGCATCATAACATACCAATATCATCATGATGACCTAATTCCATACAATGACCTTATGCACAACAGCCTCAATCAAAACAATGCAAACTTGACCATTTGCACCCACTTGACATGTATAACCAATATTGAATGACCAATTCATTTTCAACATATGACATCACACAAGCAAGCATACACGGACAACATCGAAGCATGGCCAATATGTAACCATAGCATAAGTAAGAAATGAATGTACAATATTTAACAATATGTAAGCAAGTGTGCACGAACAATACACAAGCATGAGCAACACATAACGAGTCATACACTCATGCCAACATGTTGACAACAAAACCATCAACACTTCCATTGCGACACCACTACCACCATGGCCAACACAACACAAATTTGACAAGCACATACACCAAAATCATACTAGACACATATGAAACCAACATAAATGCATGACCAACACACTTCCCATCGAGTCTGAGGTTGAACCATGCTCTGATACCACTCTGTGGTATCAGATATCTCACAAATAGAATAGGAACTAGACATCACTCAAAGAGAACGAAAACTAGACACCGCCCAAGGAGATCGCAACCACACTCTAATACCACTCTGTAACCCCCCTTCCAACATCTACCCAAGTAACCGGCCAACCAGGGTAAACATGTAATGAGAGGCTACTATAATGATATTCAACTTCCTATGTGACCTTAAGGAAGTGGAACCAATGGAAAAATATCCTAGAGATCTTGTACAACAACCACAACACCCCCAGGAGTTAACCCAACCATTCATGCCTCTTACCCCTAGGTCACATTGACATTTTGACTCCCTTTGAGCCATAGCTACAAGAATACCACTACATTCCAGGGGCTAGGAGGCTATAGCTGCAGGCATAACACTGCATACCAGCGACTAGGGCCCCAAATGCTCAGTTCTATGCTTGCAGCTCTGAGATTTGAGTCACCTTTTTAGGCCCAGAGCCCGGGTCACTGCCCAAAACTTCATGAAAATTTATGGGATGATAAATAACAATATGAAAATGATACAAAAGTAATCACATCAATGATAACTCATCTAGACCCCTCCTAGCCATGATAGGCATTTTTTCAAACATGTCACAAACATTGAATCTACAGGTGTAAACAATAGATTTAAGCATATGGATCTTAGAATTATATGAGAATCACTAAGAAGCATTGATCCCTTACATCATTAGTTGCAATACAATATATTTGACCATAGATACATTATGCATTCATATACAAGTAAAAACATAGATAGAGCCATACATCATCATTAATTAAATACATGCTTATAACGAACACAATAACAAAAAAAATACCATGGATACAATGCCAATAGAATCCACATAGTAACAAGTGCATTTGCATACCAAATACCAAAGGAAGGATCTCTTCATTACTGAATGTAAAACCAATCAAATATGGGACTTCCACATTCTACCTGACCATAGATTGGCTAATGAAAATCTCTCTCCATCCAATCACCCCTGTGCCATATTCTAAGTATGAATGTGGGACTCACAACCAACCAAAAAGAACCAAACAAGCATGAATGCTATCAGAGTTCTCTATCTACACCGTTGGTAATTTTAGTGTCTGCTAGTCTATCAGTCTTTACCGTAATCCACAGTCCGAATCATGGATCACTAGGCCCTAAACTGAGACATACTCTCCAGGCTTTACCATACATCCCATCCTATGTAATGTTCCAAAATTTTAGCATCCAAGCTAAATGGAACATTAGAGTTAGTAGTAGCTCTAGCCGGTGAATAAATGGGAGGAAAGGCCCATAAGTCTCCTAAGGAGGAATAAAATACTCCAAATTTGAAAGGGGACACTCTTTCAAACCTAATAAGACACCTCCATGTGTGAACAAGGATAAAATCAAGCTGCTTTGACTAAGTCAACATCACAGTTTTAGAGGAGGAGGAATCCAAGGATAAATAACGCAGTTTTGGAGGGAGATGTATCTTTGGATAGAGATGACCTAATTGAGTGGAGCCAAGGGCAAGAAAAATCATGTTTTATATAAGGAATATGATGGCAGCATTATTCTTCATGTCTTAGATTATTATTCTTGCCTTCCAAGACTTGTTGCTGCTTTGATGCTTAACAGAGTTGTAGTGTTGTTTAGCACTGGGTGTTCCCGAGCGGGAATCCCACCTCTTTCCTTTGAGGAGCCTCATTGGGAGAGTTTTCATTCATCATTCCACATCATGTTTTCAGGCCAAGCTTCAGCCATCTTCATCAACGCAGTTTTGCCAGATATTGTGCAATGTTGTTGGGTGCACTAGTGGAAGGGATTGGAATCCCGATTCTTGAGCTAGTTTCTCATTGGAGGAAGGTTTCCTTCACTTGAGAATTCTATTTGGAGAGCTCCAGAGCTGATTTCAGATCTGTGGTATCAGACCACACATTTCCCATACATTCCCAGCGTTGTTTCTACTAGGGAATGCGTTATTCTGGAGGTTGTACTTAGTGCATGGTTTGGTGGCTCCGTTGCTGAGTTTCCTTGTGATTGAGAGGTTCATCCTTTCATGGGAGGAATCCCTTGAGGGATATACATCAAATAAAACATCTCTCCAGCCTTGTATACTCATGTGCTTTAGTGTTGCAGTGGTGATTCAGTAAATTACTGAATATCACATTTTGTATGCAGAGTGTTTGACAAGAAACCCTTGTCAGTTTCTTTTGTATTTTGTATAAGGAGATTAGATCTCTGTTCTTCAGCATTATTTATCAATACACGAGTAGATATATTTTTCTCCTATGATTTCATGTGTAAACCCTCTCTTAGACTACGCAGTCCCTTATGCAGCAACTCCAATATTTTGCAGTCTTGGATTTTTAGCACTTTTTGGCAATCCTAGGTGTGGGAGATCTATTTAACCCACCTAGTTTGCTTTGTTTTAGCTCTAATCTTGGATTTAGAATTTATATTGATTAATTTATGGGATCCAAGGGTCTGTTTCAGTTTTTTATTGCAAATGTTGTTGGTAATGCGTTTTTGATGCATGATTCATGAGCTATTCTAGATTTGGAATATTACAGTGGTATCAGAGCATGATCTCTGGCTCAGTCTGTGAGATCCAGCTATCAGAGGAAGGAGAAATGGATAGAATCCAGAAGGCTTCAGTATGTGAAAGGAAAAAGGAGGACAAGCTCACAAAGCTTCTTCCAAAATCTATGCAAAGCTTTCAAGGAGATCTGAAGAAAATGAGATTGGAGATGGGATCTCCAAAGGAGGTTGAATCTAGAGCTGAATCTAGATTTTTACATGGTGTGTGTGAGCATGCATCTACACACCTTGATGCACAGCGCAGTCAAATGCCTAGGTCTATCTTGAGATGAATGTGAGGAGGAAAAATTCCTAAGAGGAGAACTCTTAGTGATTTTTTGCATGAGTATGAATCTCAAACTGAGAGGTTTAGAGATCATACTGATTTCCAGGAGTTTTGAAAGATCCAGGTGGAGAAGAGCAAGCAGCAGGATGCAGATAGATTTATTCTATCTACTTTTTCCGAATCACCTACATGTTCAGCTGGAGCTTGGGTGAAGGAGCTAGACTCCTATTTGCAGCTACACCACATTTCTGAAGATGAAGCCATCAGAGCTGCAGCACTGCATTTCAGAGGTAAGGCTCATGCATGGTGGATTTTTGAATCTTGTTCTTTAAATAATGCAAACACTTAATCTTATGCAAGATTCATAGAAACATTGATGGGAAGGTTTGGTGAAAAACTTCCTAAGGCACATGAGCAAGGAAAACTTGAGAAAAAAAAACCCTTGAATGTGATGGAAGAAACCCCATTTCACGAAACCATGGGAGGAGCTGACATCTTGCATTACATATTGCCAGAAGCAAGACCTCTAGTTCATATTCTTTAACAAGAGGGCATGGGAATCTCCTTTTCACAGGAGGATCCAACTATTGAGATGTTGCCCATACAAATTGAGGAAGATGAGGGCAACAACGTTGTCACATCTAGAGCACATTCAGTGCCTCATGCAGAGGGAGGAGGAGCACATGCTCCAACAGGAGGGATTCTTGCATCTTTACAAGGAAGTCCCCAGGATCTCATACATGGAGGTCCAAGCACAATCAGGGAGAAACATGACTGTGCAACATTGCAGCTGGAAGGAGGAGGTAGGGATGAAGAGCAACATCAGTTGATGAGAAGCACACACCCTTCTCTATTTCAAAAAGCTAATGCAAGGAAGAGGAAGACTGATTTGCATAGTAAGGGCAGGGGCAAGGTTTCCCAATCATATGTGCAGCATACTCTTGACATTGATGTCTCACTACATGGAGGCATTCCACCTGGGAGGCCACCTGATCTAGAGCAGAGGGAAGACATCTTGTCTTTGGATTCACCACTCAGTGATTTTGGAGAGGTGAAGACTTTGGAGGAAGACTTTGGCATGGGGCATGTCAAAGGAGCAGGCAACAGCATGAGGAGAGTTTCACATGCCAAATCACCAGCTTTGTCTCTTAGGAGGATTGATCCTTATTAAAGATATCAGCTTTTGGTAGAGTACTCCAAGGATCTTGGTGCATGCATGATTCTTGATGACGCGGATGGAGATGACAGATACATGGTGGATGATGTGGTCATCTATTCCTATGGCAGGATCTTCTTGACTACATCTTCTATTCATAAGGAGAAGTTGCTACATGCAGCACATGAGGACTTCTCTTCTATGCACTTTGATGCATATTTCCAGTTTATGGAGGAGTTCACTTGGGAGGGCATTCAGCATGACATATTTCAAATGGAGAGATGCATAGCCCGAATGGTGATAGAGAGGATGTCACAGCCACCTTCCTACTCATTTGGAGTAAGGGAGAGTTTCCAGTTGAGCCATTTCAGCTCAAGACCTCAAGTACATGATGGAGGAGGTATCATTTCATATTTTGTATTGTACTTATTTTCCTTATTTGAGCAACATGATGTAACAAGAAGAATTATCTCTTCTTTCATATTGTATGATGATGTACTTGCAGCTACTTGTAGCATTGATTTTGGCTATCCTTTTGATGGTTTGTGGGGGAAGGCACATGTATCTGGGTGTTCACCATTGGCACCAACTTGTAACTTCATGTTTTCATCTTATGAGATGACTGTGGCAGCAAACAAGTGGCTGGAAAAGCACTTGTTATTTCTTATTTTGATGCAGGCAAAGGATGCACTGCATTGGTTCCATGAGAGGGACCATGATTCACTCTCCGTTGTCAATTGGCAACTTGTTTTTATTATATCTTGCTTCCATGTATTGCTGATGTGTTTTTTCTCAAGGGAAGCTTTGTATGAAGAGAGAAACCAATTGGATGGCATGGCACCCATATGATAGAGCAGAAAAATACTTGTTAGTATGGGGCATCATACAATTTGACCATCATGATCTCACTTCATGGCTGTTGAAAATGCAACAAGATGATGGAGCTTAGTGAAATGAAGTCGCCTTCACTAAGTGGGCCTGCAGGCTATTTTTGGCGCAAAGTCTATTTTTAGACTATGTATATTTTTAGAAATATGGATCATGGTCTATGAGTTGCAGGATGCTATTTATGGATGATTGGTCGAGTTGGTAAAAATAGATGGACCTCTATTTTTAGACATTGGGCGGTTTCTATTTTTAGACTGCCGGGCTAAAAATAAAACAGTCAAATATTATTAACCCTTAATAATATTTAGACTATAAACATTATCTTATCCTCTTGGAGCACTTCAGTTTGATGCTTGGATGTAGCACATGCAGCTGACAGAAGGAAATACGCTTTTCCTAAGGGTTAGTTGAGCTATTGCATGGTTGACTTCAGTTAGAACTCATGTGGCAGAGTTTGGTGGAGTTGATGAGACAGTTGGCGGAGTTGTGTTCAGTTTAACTTAGTTGAACTAGTTGTATTTAGTCTAACTGATAAATAAACTAGTGATGAGTGGTGTGAATTAATTATTAATTAATTCACTAATTATTAACTCATAAATCAACTAAAGAATACATCAGTTAACTGCAATGCATGGACAGTTCAGTGGAGACCGGTGTTAGAGGTGGGTGAAAGGGTGAGTGTGGCTATCAGTTGTGACTATACTTGTGCATGAGATTTGCACACACATTGATTGAGATTTCCAATGAGGATTGCGCAGTACAAGCCAAGGGGATTCAAACTTGGATCTCATTCATTCTCATCTTGGATTGCGCAGTAGAGGCAGGCAAACAGTGGAGGAGATTTGAACCTGTGACTTGTTCAAATCTGAGCTAGTTTTGTGTGTAACTTTTGGAGATAGTACTGAGTACTTGTGAGGAGTATTGTACTATGATTGTTACATGTTCTCTATCATTATAATATACAGATAGTTGGGGGTTTTTAGCTATCAGATTTCCTCATTACATACTGTGTTGATATGTGTACTTGATTATCTTTTAATGTGCGCATGCGACTGTTTCTATTTCCGCATATTGATGATCAATTGTAGAAGAGGTTATATATTATGCATGAAGCTTAAATAGTGTGTAATAAGGATAATCTCGGTGAATAATTCAGCAAATCATTCAAATTTCTACATGGTATCGGAGCGAAATTGATCATCGGATCTATTACAGTTATTACAATTTATTTCGGTAGACAGAGTCTGTAAGCGGGCCAGGTAGCCTCTGGATCCATCCTTTCTCTGAAAGGTGATATATCCAGTAAATGCCCCTACAGTCAATCTCTGTGCTAGAAATACTTTGTTCTCACGGTCCGGACGGTTGAGTTTTGGTGGTGGAATTCGAATTTGCGTGAGAATTTGGGTCCAATTGTAGCCGGTTTTCTTGGTGCCGGAGTTGAAATGTCTTTGAACGGTTCTTGTTGGAATATGTCCTTGAGGGTAGTTCGGGTATGTTGCATGGAAGGACAGGATGGAGGCGGTATTAGATGATAACGGGCTGAAGGAGTTCATAGATGCTGAGGTCCCAAAGCCTACTGATGCTGCTCAAGTTGAGGCTTGGCAAAAGAAGACAGCAAAATGTCGAAGGATTCTGTTGGAGGGCGTGAAGGATCACATTGTATCCAACCTGCATGGTAAAGCTTCTCCATACTTTATGTGGAAAGCGTTGAAAAGCGGTTATTCCAAAGCAAGAGCGACCAGAGGAAGTTGGCACTCAAGGATAAACTCAGACACATAAAGATGGAGAAAGGCGACATTATGCCGAAGTACCTCACGAAGTTCATCCAATGCAGGGATGAGTTGGGAAGTGTGGGGGTGACTGTCGATGATGAGGAATTGGTGAGCTTGGCTCTCCTTGGTCTTTCAAAGAGTTGGCATGCCTATCAAGATTTTTTCAATGGTCGGGAGAAATTGCCAGGATGGGAGCGACTTTGGTCGGATCTTGTGCAAGAGGAGATAAGGCAGAATACTAGGGACGGATTTTCATCAAAGGCATCTGATGAAGAAAATTGTACTTTGGCTGCCAAAGAAAAGAAGGGGAAGAGCAAGAAAGCTTCTCATTCGGAAGCTAAGAAAAGGCAAGAAACGGACATCATCCCGAGGTGATGCTTTCACTATCACGACGGACATTATGCCACAAATTGTCCAAGAAGAAGAAAAATAAGAAGGTTGCGCCGGATACCAACGACGGGGAGGGAGCACCAGCCTCGCGAGTTTTGAAGGCTGTATTTTTTCTGCGGTCGCATGCTTGGTCTCAAGTGTGATGGGATCAGTATGGTTCTTGGACAGTGGTGCATCATTTCACATGACAGGAGATCGAGATCTATTTTCATATCTGGAGGAAAAAGATCTTGGAGTGCACATCGAGATGGGCGATGATGGTAGATACAGTGCGACCGGTATCGGTAAGATACAGTGCGACCCGTGTCGGTACCATTTCCTTCGAGGTACGGCGAAACATGGCTGTTGAAGGATGTGATGCATGTTCTGGGATTGAAAAGTCCGTCTGCCCGCGCGTGTTGAACAAGGGGTACCGTGTTGTCTTCGGCCCGAAGAAGGCTTTCTGTGGTGAACAAGCTGGGCACCCGGAAAGGCCGGGGTTCGAGGTCAGGCACTGTCGATTTGCGAAGTAGATGGTTGCGCGGCAATGGCATGCAAGGCGGAAGGTGTGGTGGCGGGATGATGGCGGCTTGTTCACCGAAATCCCACCCTCCGCCATGGAGCTTTGAAGATAATGCGTGATTTCTACTAGGCTTCTAGAACATCCCAACGATCGGTCGATGCAAGGGTGTGCCTTAGAAAAAATTGACAGAAAGCCACCTTTCACGAGAAGGATAGTCACGCCACGACGATCCTTGAGAGAGTTCACACAGACGTGTGTGGTCCTTTCTCTGTAGCTTCGACAGCAAAGCACAAGTACTATGTGATCTTTGTTGATGATTTCTCTCGGAAGTGTTGGATCTTCTTCATGCAGAAGAAGAGCGAGACATTTTCAAAGTTCTGTGAATTCAAGGCGCTGGTTGAGAAGGAATTGGGGAAGCATGTGAAGGCTCTTAGGAGCGACAATGGTGGTGAATTCATCTCGGCTGAATTCAAAGAATTTTGCAGTGCAGAAGGGATTCAGAGAGAGCTCATCGCACCCCATAACCCACAGCAGAACGGGGTGGCTGAGCGGAAGAACAGAATGATCGTGGGTGCTGCACGGGCGATGTTGCATGATCAGGGCCTACCCCTTCACTTGTGGGCTGAGGCATGCAATACAGCAGTATATGTGCAGAACCGTTGTCCTCACAAGGTTCTTGGCATGAGTACACCGGAGGAGGCTTATTCTGGCAAGAGGCCTGATATTTCCCATTTGCGGATTTTGATTCCTTTGTCTACATGCGTATGTAATGAAGGATGCAGGAAAGAAGGAGGCCAGATCCCATTGTGAGAGGGTCTGAGATATTTGTGGTCACATTGATATACCCAAAACTGTACGTAATGACATACACGATGTGAAGGCGTACATTGTCTCGCCAGATATCAAATTTCAGGAGGAGAAATCCATTAAGTGTTCGCTTGAGAGGGAGCCACACTTGCATGCATATGAGGAGCTATTAGTTCCTAAGGATGAGTCTCAGGATGTGGATCAGCCACAAGATGAGGTTCATGGAGTGGAAGAGACCACTCATGCGGCGCCAACCATCAGAGGGCGCAAGCGCACTCACAGTGAGCGGCTTGGCTCCAAGATGCGAGAGAAGGTTGTGGACCACCTGCCAGCACGAGCGCGAACGAAGCCGATCCTGGGACCGGTACCTGCTTTGGATACATGGTTCTGATGAGAAAATGTGTCGTGACAGAGCCATCCTCTTTCGAGGAAGCTGTGGAGGAACTCGCATGGGTAGATGCCATGGTGGAAGAGTATGATTCGATTGTCAGAAACAATGCATGGGAGATTGTCCCGCAACCGGAGGGGAAATCAGTGGTGGGTTCGCGATGGATCTACAAAGTGAAGCAGGCGACTGACGGGAGTGTGGAGAAGTAAAAGGCAAGATTTGTTGCCCGTGGCTTCTCACAGATCGAGGGGATCGATTATGAGGAGACCTTTGCACCTGTCGCAAGGTACTCTTCCATACGGACGATTCTAGCTCTCTCAGCGCAGATGGGATGGCACATCCATCAGATGGATGTGAAGACTGCGTTCCTCAACGGAGTCATTGAGGAGGAGGTGTACATAGAGCAACCTGAAGGTTTCGAGATCTTCAGTAGTGATTCGCATGTGTGCCGACTCAAGAGAGCATTGTACGGGCTGAAGCAAGCACCTCGTGCTTGGTACACACGGATAGACAGTTATTTCACCAGACTTGGATTCTCCAAGAGTGAGGCGGATCCTAACCTGTACCAGATTGTGGTGGAGGGGAAGTTGCTGATCATTGTACTGTATGTAGATGATCTGATTTTGACGGGTGATGATCTGTTGATACTTTCATGCAAGGAGGATCTTGCTAGAGAGTTTGAGATGAAGGACTTGGGCCTCCTTCATTATTTCCTGGGATTGGAAATCTGGCAGCGCAGTGATGGACTATTTGTTTCTCAGGGTAAGTATGCCCGAGAAATATTGGAGAAGTTCAACATGCATGGCTGCAAGCTTGTTGATACTCCTCTTCCTGGAGGTTGGAGGAAGGAGGATGCTACTTCAGCGGAGGTAGTGGATGCCACTGTTTATCGACAGTTGGTGGGGTCGCTTGTGTATCTGGTCAATACACGACCCGATATATGCTATGTTGTTAACCAGCTTTCGCAAGCTATGGTTAAGCCTACCAAGCTCTTCTGGAAGGCAGACAAGCATGTATTGCGTTATCTTAGAGGCACATCGGGATATGGTTTGTGGTACAGACAGGAGGATGAGGTGAAGCTGTGTGGCTTCACGGATGCAGATTGGGAAGGGAGCCCAACGGACAGAAAGAGCACATCTGGAGGGATCTTCAGTATCAGGTGGACAGCAGTTTCTTGGTACAGCAGGAAGCAGAGATCCGTGGCACTCAGTTCAGCAGAGGCTGAGTATATGGCAGCAAGCTTGGCTGCATGCGAGGCCATATGGATGAGGAAGATCCTGGTCGGGTTGTTCGGGTCACACTTGGAGCCTACTGTGATTTATTGTGATAACGAGAGTTGCATTAAACTCTCGGCTAATCCAGTATTTCATGATAGATCCAAACACATCGACATCAGGTACCATCATATCAGAGATTGTGTGCAGCGGAGAGTCATGTTACTTTCATATATTCCCACGGAGGATCAGGATGCTGACATCTTGACGAAGGCGCTCACCGGGAGCAAATTCGAATACTACAGAGGCAGGATAGGGGTTGCAGATAATCCATACCTTGTTGAGAGGGAGTGTTGAAAATGCAACAAGATGATGGAGCTTAGTGAAATGAAGTCGCCTTCACTAAGTGGGCCCGCAGGCTATTTTTGGCGCAAAGTCTATTTTTAGACATATGGATCATGGTCTATAAGTTGCAGGATGCTATTTATGGATGATTGGTCGAGTTGGTAAAAATAGATGGACCTCTATTTTTAGACATTGGGCAGAATCTATTTTTAGACTGCCGGGCTAAAAATAGAACAGTCAAATATTATTAACCCTTAATAATATTTAGACTATAAACATTATCTTATCCTCTTGGAGCACTTCATTTTGATGCTTGGATGTAGCACATGCAGCTGACAGAAGGAATTATGCTATTCCTAGGGGTTAGTTGAGCTATTGCATGATTGACTTCAGTTAGAACTCATGTGGCAGAGTTTGGTGGAGTTGATGAGACAGTTGGTGGAGTTGTGTTCTGTTTAACTTAGTTGAACTAGTTGTATTTAGTCTAACTAATAAATACACTAGTGATGAGTGGTGTGAATTAATTATTAATTAATTCACTAATTATTAACTCATAAATCAACTAAAGAACACAACAGTTAACTGCAATGCATGGACAGTTCAGTGGAGACCAGTGTTAGAGGTGGGTGAAAGGGTGAGTGTGAATATCAATTGTGACTATACCTGTGCATGAGATTTGCACACACATTGATGGATATTTCCAATGAGGATTGCGCAGTACAAGCTAGGGGATTCGAACTTGGATCTCATTCATTCTCATCTTGGATTGCGCAGTAGAGGTAGGGAGACTTGTGGAGGAGATTTGAACCTGTGACTTGTTCAAATCTGAGCTAGTTTTGTGTGTAACTTTTGGAGATAGTACTGAGTAATTGTGAGGAGTATTGTACTATGATTGTTACATGTTCTCTATCATTATAATATACAGATATTTGGGGGTTTTCAGCTATCAGCTTTCCCTATTACATACTGTGTTGATATGTGTACTTGATTATGTTTTAATGTGCGCATGTGACTGTTTCTATTTCCACATATTGATGATCAATTGTAGAAGAGGTTATGTATTATGCATGAAGCTTAAATAGTGTGTAATCAGGATAATCTCGGTGAATAATTCAGCAAATTATTCAAATTTCTACAATGGCTTGTATGAGGGAGAGATGAGGCAACAGCAAAGGTTGTTGTTGCTGTGGTTGCACTTGGGAGAGTATGGGCAGAAATTTTCCCATACTTTTCATGATATTTCTGGAAAGGAGGAAGGCACATTCATGGTGCAAGGAGGCTACCCTTCAACATTGGAGGATCATGAGAGACTTCCATGTCAGAAGAAGATCTTCTCACATAGCAGCATGATGGTGGATGGCTTTGGCATATGGAATGTCAAAGAGAGGAGTCATGGAGCCTTATTTCTAAGGCCTACAACGTTGTCACATGGGAGTGTGTTCTTATTGATGGAGTGTTCCAAAGAGTGTGTGTATCCCTTCTTCTTGCAGATTTTTATGAGGAAATCCTCATGGGGGAACTTATACATGGACCTCACTTTCAGCCTACTCAATATGCATGGTAAGAAATACATTTCTACACTTGTTGATTACTCCATTGAGTATCTGTATCTTCTCACCATATATGAGCAGTGCATTGCTCCACAAGAGAGCAAGAGTATTTTTGGGTTTCATGGTCACTTTAGGGCCAATTTTTATGATGATAGTAGCCCATCTATACATGAATTTGGGCAAGTTTATTGTTATTTTATCTATGTATAGCTGATAGACATTGATGCTTACTTTCCCATGTTGGGAGAACAAACATATACAACTTGTAACGTGTTGCAGGACCACTTGTCACATGAAATTCTCAAACAATAGTTGGGAAGACTGCGTAATATCCACTTGGAGAACCTTTGGTACCATCCAAAATTGCACCTAAATTTCAGCAATTTTCTGATTTGGAGGCCAAATGGTGATGATGTGCTATTCATCTTGGATGGAATGGTTTGGGTTGACATGTCTCATGACTTTGGGGGGAGAGTCCTTGGAGGCTCAATATTCTTCTTGCCATTGGAGGGCTATCATGTTGCAGCCCAATATTAGCATGCCCTCTACACTTATCATAAGTGGAGAGGAGGGCAGCGTGGGTATAGGCCTTCTTGCCTATCATGTTCACTTATTCAGCCCACCTACATTTCAGGAGCCAAAGGTGGAGGATACTTTTCATGAGTTACCATGTTGGAGGGTGACGCACTTCATTTGGATGATAGCATGGGTGAGGGAGGCACTCATTCACCATGATGATCATCTCTCCTACTTTTTGGAGGCCATGAAACAACAAGAAATTTTCCATTCACACTTTCCACCTTTGATTGATGCAGACACTTTGTATTGCACACTTTGGAGGAAGCATTGGATGACAGTTTATTTGCAGATTCTCTTGATGCAATGATGGAGACCATTGATGGGAGGCCACATGAGGAGGAGGGGATAAATTTTTCTCTCCTTATAAATTTTCTTGAGGACAAGCAAATATTTTGGAGGGGAGGACTGTAATGTTCCAAAATTTTAGCCTCCAATCTAAATGGAACATTAGAGTTAGCAGCAGCTCTAGCCGGTGAATAAATGGGAGGAAAGGCCCATAAGTCTCCTAAGAAGGAATAAAATACTCCAAATGTAAAAGGGGACACTCTTCAAGCCTAATAAGACACCTCCATGTGTGAACAGGGATAAAATCAAGCTGCTTTGACTAAGTCAACAACGCAGTTTTAGAGGAGGAGGAATCCAAGGATAAATAACGCAGTTTTGAAGGGAGATGTATCTTTGGATAGAGATGACCTAATTGAGTGGGGCCAAGGGCAAGAAAAATCATGTTTTATATAAGTAAGAGGATGGCAACATTACTCTTCATGTCTTAGATTATTATTCTTGTCTGCCAAGACTTGTTTCTTCTTTGCTTCTTAGCAGAGTTGCAGTGTTGTTTAGCATTGGGTGTTCCCGAGCGGGAATACCACGTATTTCCTTTGAGGAGCCTCATTTGGAGAGTTTGCATTCATCATTCCACATCAGGTTTTCAGGCCAAGCTTCAGCCATCTTCATCAGCATAGTTTTTCCAGAGATTGTGCAGTGTTGCTGGGTGCAGCAGTGGAAGGGATTGGAATCCTGGTTCCTGAGCTAGTTTCTCATTGGAGGAAGGTTTCCTTCACTTGAGAGATTTGTTTGGAGAGCTCCAGATCTGATTTCAGATCTGTGGTATCAGACCACACATTTCCCATACATTCCTAGCGTTGTTTCTGCTATGGAATGCGGTATTCTGGAGGCAGTACTTAGTGCATGGTTTGGTGGCTTCGTTGTTGAGTTTCCTTGTGATTGAGAGGTTCATCCTTCAATGGGAGGAAGCCCTTGAGGGATATACATCATATCAGACATATTTCCAGCCTTTTACACTCATGTGCTTCATTTTTGTAGCGATGATTCATTAAATTACTAAATATCACATTTTGTATGCAGAGTGTTTGACAAGAAACCCTTGCCGGTTTCTTTTGTATTTTGTATAAGGAGATTAGATCTCTGTTCTTCGAAATTATTTATCAATACATGAGTAGATCTATTTTTCTCCTATTATTTCATGTGTAAAACCTCTCTTATACTGCGCAGTCCCTTATGCAGCAACTCCGGTATTTTTCAGTCTTGGGGTTTTAGCACTTTTTGGCAATCCTAGGTGTGGGAGATCTGTTTGACCCACCTAGTTTGCTTTGTTTTAGCTCTAATATTGGATTTATATTGTATATTGATTAATTTATGGGATCCGAGGGTCCATTTCAGTGTTTTATTGCAAATGTTGATGGTAATGCGGTTTTTATGCATGATTCATGAGCTGTTCCAGATTTGGAATATTACATCCTAGGAATACTAGGCTCAAAAAGAGAGCACCCGCCTCTTAGGATTTACCAGAATCCATCCCAGGTCACTAGGCCATAAACCAAGGCAAACCACCTCTATGATTTACTATATATCCCACCATTCACAAGTTGAGGATTCCTAGGCCCACCGAGACACACAATCCTATATTTACCACAACCCACAGTCCGGTTCAGGGGTTACTAGGCCAGTGGCTTTACCATTATCCATAGTCTAGTTCAGGGACCACTAGGTCACATGTTTTTCATTTCGGAGATCCACCTCACTCAACTTCGAATCCATCCAACAATACAACTCAACCAAACATGAGAACTCATCTCATCAAGGCTATTCGGAAATGGAAAGGCTAGGCTAAAAATACTATCACACTTGGAAAAACTCATGCCAAGAAGGAAAAAATAACGTGCAATACCATGCATGTCAGATATAGCAAGTAAATCACATATTCGAAGCAATACCTGCAAAGAATCCTACTGTAGTTGCTTGATCCTACTCTTCCTTGCTTCCTTTTCCTTTCTTGCTCCAATGCTGAAGTGCTCCAAGAAAACTCCAAGTGTCGAAGAGTGAGAGAGAGAGTAAAAGAATAATGACAGAGCTCCAAAAATGAACTGACAAAAGTTTTGATCCAAATAGATTTCCAACTGATCCTTAGAAGCCTTTTTATCTATGAGGCCTCTATTTTCTTCATTGTTATTTTTCTTGATTTTCCTCCTCACATGAAACCTGTGACCTTTCACCTCCCTTTTCTCCTAATTTCCATTATTTTCATAAATAAAATGTTGATAATGGCTCATGCCTTTCCAAAGCCTTTTCCATTGCCTTTTCCAATTTCCTTTAACCATAATAACCAAAATGAACACATGCTAGGATGTTTTTCCCACTATTAAGCTTGGAATAAGTGTCACATCAACTATAGTTATTATTTTTAACTTTTATTACATGGAATTTTCATCAGGGCTATTAAAGAACCCTCCCCCTTGAGGGAACACCATCCTCGGTGTTCAATGACACCTATAAATAATAAAACCGCTGATAATATATATATATATATATATATATATATATATATATATATATATATATATATATATATAAACATATATTGCCCATGGGTCTTTATAAAATAGCCCATTGAAGTATTTATAGTGAATAACCTACTCAAAAGAAAAAATTGTCATGGCAATAATACCGTGTACTGAAGATTTAAAAACAACTCATTACAATATTTACAATAGTATACACATATACACATTTTCTCAACCAACAAATGAAAGGATACGATTCGCATATCAGAAACAAGAGAATCCATAGGTACACACCTCCACCCTGAAAGTAGTACCAGGATTCACTTCCTTCCCAGGAAGTCTAGAATCCACTATCATAGTCAAAGTCTGCATCCGATGTCCAACGTTACAATCCTGCCTATCGTACCCTCAGTGAACATTTCAGGCTAATTGTTACAGGGAACATTCCCAATGTGCATTTGATTCCATCTAGCAATTTTAATGACCAAAAAAAATCCATCCCCAACCTTGCCTTCTCTTCTACACAGTCCCTCGGGAAATACGGTCACCCCCTTCCGTGCAGTCACTCACCTTCCAAGTTCCATAGACACCCCCATCCTGGGTAGTCCATCCCTTGGCAAGGCTTCCTCACAACAGAAGGTTAAAAAACCAAGGCATATACCTACCTTAACCATCATACCGGTCATAACATGCTCATGGAAATCAATGGTCACTATTGGGTACCCATGTCCCACCATGGCCCTACTCCTTAAGTGCTTTACCAACATACTGCTGCATGTTTCAATTTATTTTGTTGTTGATGCTAATGCTTGCAATATGTTTCAACCACCCATCTAATAATTTCCATTATTTCCTGTACCAAGCACATAATCCCATTAGAATCAAAATAAATTTAAATAAACTCAAATCACACCTCATTGGTAGCTCGTCAATAAGGTAAACTTGCAATTCTGTTCACTTCCTGTCACAAGAAGTCAAACTAGTTGTTTGATTAAATCATCATGTATAAACATATCACATCTGATCAGTTAAAAACACAACCATAATAAATCAAAATCATGAATCACATTAAATCACCATAAACCATAATCATAAATCACATGTAATCGTAATAAGTCAGAATCACAGATCTCATGCATAAGAAAACTGAAATAAAATATTAACACTTATCCTTCAATCAATCCTTTATTTTGCCTTTGTTCTTTCTGCACATGCATTGGATTGGTTGCCACATTCAGAAAATACCCAATGCCTTTTATTATCTTCAATCATGTATACATACACACAATGTACATCACAACACATACACCCACATACAACATATAACACCATACAATACACGCACCCACACGACATATGACACATACACCTACAGCCGGTGTACAATACAACACAATACATATGCCTACACCGACATACAACACATACACCTACACCGATGTACAATACAACACAACACATACACCCACGTCCGGTGTACAACACAACATAATACATATACATATACATATTACAACACAACGAATACACATGTCATGATACCACGACTACACTATGAACATACATAGTACCACATGCCTGCAACAAAGCATGTACGACATGCACACAATACCACATGTATACCAGTACCATATGCACAACATGTACATAGTACCATTTGTACACAACACTACCTGCACAACATGTGCACAACATCACATGTACACGAAACCATCTGCACAACGTGTACACAACGCCAAATGTACACCGCACCACTTGTACAATGTGTACACAATACCACATGTACACAACACTAAATTCACGACATGTACACGACACCACATGTGAACAATGCCACATACACGACATGTACACGACACCACCTGCACACAACACCACATGTAAAACATGTACACAACACTACATGCAGACAATACCACATGTACAATCATGCACATAGCACCATATGTACAACACACACACACAACACCATATGTACATAGCACATACGTACAAAAAACCGCATTTCCAACGTGTACATAGCACCACCTATACCTAGCACTGCATATTCAATATACACACAACACCATATATACAACAAACATACAATATCAGATGTACACAATACTACATATGTTACATATACACATCACCATATGTACAGTCATTAAATAAACAACATGCACAACATATACACAAAAATAGTATTTCACATCCATATACCACACACTGACCCCCTAAGAACCTTTATTCTAGTGTCTTTCCACTATCAATGCTTATCCTAGCATGCCGTAGATAATGCTACGTTCACTTCATTGATATACCCCTTAGTATTACATGTCCATAACATAAACATAGGCATAGTACAAGCATATAATATCAATTCATGTCCACATGATATTGACCTCATAGATATGTTAGATTTATGCTTCCCACTTGATTCCTCATAAGACCAAGAAATTCTTCATGACATTCACCTCCAGGCAATCATTCCTCCACAAGGATGATCCTTGAAAACCCTATCACACAATAACATAGATACATAGATACATGCATACATATAATCATTAGCATAATACAATCATGATCCTGTCAAAAAATGACATGCATACACACATATATACATATAAACATTAACATTAAACAATCATGGTTCATGACGACCTTGTCAGACACGACATACTTAGATACATGCATATGTACACATATAAACATCAACATAATCATGATCACAACACAATTTCTATATATCATAACGTCCAGGTTAAGATAACTTCCTTTATTCGTGCACAACATGCACAACGTTGAGAACAACAACTCCCGACATTGCCAAGGCATATAACACCTCAGATCCACTTTCTTTACCTTTTATGTTTCCTTTATCATGTATGTACTACCATTGTCCATTTACCACAATAGACCCAACCAGTCCAACCGAATGCCATATTCTTACCTTCGTTTGAGCTTATTCATGCACTTAGCTTCATCTGTGTCTTTCATTACCTGTTGGGTACCACACAAATCTCCTTGAGCTCCATTACTTTCTTCTTTCCCCACCCAATTCCGAAGACTCTCGATGCATAAAATGAAAGAACAAGAGAAAGCAAGAATAATACCATCAAAAACCAAAATTAATATGACACCATTACAAAGTGGCATGACCATGCAATAGATGAAATCAAGATAAAAAATCAAGTGCAACAAATCACAAAATACCAAAAGCACAAGACTAGCAACAACCACCATGACTTAACCCCATGGTTCCCAATACTTCCAAAGTAAATCTCAACCCGAGCCTTCTTCAATATTTCATGGCAGTCTCTTTTTCCATGGAATGCCTTCCATCATACTATCATACATACATAATTTTAAGCGCATAAATAAATATAACAATACACCCATTATCTTACCTTGTTGTGTCAATCACGCTGCCTTGTAACTAAACACACATATGTCAGCCATATGTATCAACATCAAGACAACATATCTATCAATTCGAAATCAACTTTTAGCAAGACTAACAACCATGTCATAATGAACAATCAACACACATTCATCAGTCATAATACATAATGCTACAACTATCACTTACTTACACTCAAGTATATACCAACTATCTCAACACATATGTATTAGCACAACCATGTTAAAACAAGATCATTCCTTCATGCAATCTTACATACACATATACTCATATCATGCAAGTAATCAAACATTCATACAACATATAAATGACATAATAGACACCAAACACTCAAACATCTAATAAATGTTATAATCAAACATTCAAACATCAAGTAGACGACATAAGAAAACTCATACCTTAATGTATTTAAGGGGAGGTTACCTTGTCTGCACAATAAATCTATATTAGCACGATATAACTTCACAACACATCAACTCAAACACAAATAAGATCATGATATCCATAACAATATCTAGCTAACATGTTCACACCCTAAACTCATAAAAAATTGTCATTCATGCATAAAATCGCATATGCACAATCAGTTTAGACATAATACAACACACTATCATAATTAGGTCGACTCATGCATGAATGTCATAACCCTAGCCCTCAAGTCACTAGCATGTAACAACAACAAGCTATATATCATGCTCATCTACAACATGTAACCTAATCATCAAGCTAACTATCATACAACAACAATAAGTTAACCCATAACATGCTCATCAATGACATATAAGTTAGCTAACATAAAACAATAATAGCAATGCATACCACCACAAGTTTCTATCATTCATGACTACCTGACACATGTACATATAACCACACTAATAAAATAGCGTCTATAATGTGTGTAACCTTAACATAAATAGAATTAAAGGAATATTCATAACCATATTGCATATAACAATCCTTAACCTACATACCTACATGCCCAATATCCAAACCTGTATGATGACATGCTCTTGCCTTGAGGTCCAATGTTGCAACTTCACTTTGATGGTCTGCATCTCCTACTCTATCTTAACCAACACATTAGCATCATAATATACCAATATCATCATGATGACCTAATTGCATACAATGACCTATGCACAAAAACCTTAATCAAACCAATGAAAATTTGACCATATGCGCCCACTTGACATGTATAACCATTCATGAACTACCAATGCATGTTCAACATATGACATCACACGAGCAAGCATACATGGACAACATCGAAGCATAAACAATATGTAACGTTGGCATAAGAAAGAAATGCATGTACAATATGTAACAATCTGTAAGCAAGTGTGCACTAACAATACACAAGAACGAGCAACACATAACCAGTCATACACTCATGACAACATGTTGAAAACAAAACCACCAACACTTCCATGGCGACACCACTACCACCATGGCCAACACAACACAGATGCAACAAGCACATACACCACAAGCATACTAATGCATTTTCAACCAACATAAATGCATGACCAACACACTTCCCATCCAACCCAAGGGTTGATACATACTCTGATACCACTCTGTGGTATCAGATTTCACACAAAGACAACATGAACTAGACATCACCTAAAGAGAATGAAAACCAGACACTTCTCATGGAGAGCACAACCATGATCTAATACCACCCTATAACACCCCCTTACCACATCTACCCAAGTAACCAGTGAACTGGGGTAAAAATGCGATGAGAGGCTACTATAATGAGATTCAGCCTCCTATGTGACTTTAAGTAAGTGGAACCAATGGAAAACACAACCTAGAGACCTTGTACAATAACCACAACACCCACAGGAGGTAACCCAACCATTCAGGCCTCTTACCCCTGTGTCACACTGACATTTTGACCCCCTTTGAGCCATAGCCGTAGGAATAATACTACATTATAGGGGCTAGGAGGCTACAGTCATAGGCATAACACTACATGCTAGCGACTAGGGCCCCAAATGCTCAATTTTTTCCCTATGGCTCTAGGATTTCAGCCACCTTTAAAGGCCCAGAGCCCAGGTCACTGCCCAAAACTTCATGGAAACTTAAGAGATGATAGATAACAATAGTACAATGATATATAAGCAATCACATCAACGAGAACTCATCTGGACCCATCCTAACCATGACAGACATTTTTTCAAACATGTCATAAACATTGAATCTACAAGTGCAAACAAAAAATATAAGAATAGGGGTATCGTACTTATCTGAGAATGGCTAAGAAGCATTGCTCCCTTACATCATTAGCTGCAATATAATATATTTGACCATAGTTACATTATGCATTCATTTATAAGTAAACACATATATATAGCCATAGATCATCACTGATCAAATATATGCTTATAACCAACATAATAACAACAAAATAACCATGGATTACACAACAATATAATCCACATAGGAACCAGTACATGTGCATACCAAATACCAAAGGATGATCTCTTCATTACTGAATGTAAAAACTAACTGAAGATGGGACTTCCACGTTCCACCCGACCATAGATTGGTTGAACCAAATATCTTTTCAACCAATCACCCCCGTGCCAAATTCCAAGCATGAATGTGGCACTCACAACCAATAAAAAAGAACCAAACAAGAATGAATGCTACTGAAGTTATCCTCCTACACCGTGAGGAATTTTAGTGCCTTCTATTATCTCAAGCTTTACCATCCACAGTCTAAATCAGGGAACACTAGGCCCTAAACCGAGACATACTCTCCAAGCTTTACCGCATATCCCATCCTGGGACTACTAGGCCCAAACAGAGAGCACCCACCTCTTAGGCTTTACCGCAATCCATCCTGGATCACTGGGCCCTAAACTGAGGAAAACCACCTCTAGGATTTACCGTATACACCGCCATTAATAGGTCGAGGATTCCAAAGCCCACTAGGGCACACAATCCTAGATTTACTGCAACCCACTCTCTGGTTCAGGGGTTACTAAGCCAGTGGCTTTACCGTGATCCACAGTCTAGTTCAGGGACCACTAGGCCATGTGTTAGTCATTTCGGAGATCCACCTCACTCCAAATCCATCCAACAATCCAAATCAACCAAACATGAGAACCCATATCATCAAGGCTATCCAAAATTGGCAAGGCTAGGCTGAAAAAAATGTCACACCTGGAAAAAACTATGCCAATATAGAAAAGAACCACATGCAATACCATGCATGTCAAATATAGCAAGGAAATCACATATGAAAATCAATACCTAAAAAAATCCTACTGTAGTTGCTTTATCCTACTCTTGCTTGCTTCTTTTTCCTTTCTTGATCCAATGCCAAAGTGCTCCAAGAAAACTCTAATTGTACAAGAGTGAGAGAGAGAGAATAATAAGAGAGCTCCAAAAATGAACTGATAAAAGGTTTGAGCCAAAAATCTTTCCAACTTATCCTCATAAGCCTTTTTATCTGTGAGACCTCTATTTTCTTCATTTTACATTATTTTCCTTCATTTTCCTCCTCACATGCAACCTGTAACCTTTCACCTCTTTTCTCCTAATTTCCATTATTTTCATAAATAAAATGCCAGTTAATGCCTCATGCCTTTCCAAATCCTTTGCCAATTTTCTTTAGCCATAATAACTGAAATGAACACCCGCTAGGATGTTTTTCCCACCATTCAGCTTGGAATAAGTGTCCCATCAACCGTGGTTATTATTTTTAATTTTTATTACATGGAATTTTCACCAAGGATGTTACAATGAGTAATCACTGAATAGTGTTGGAGATCCATGAAGTGCTCTCTGCAATAGTGGATGCCTATGGCTCTCTACGCTTACTCTACAAATTCCATTGTGGCCCTTTGGAAGGCTTGGACCCCGAATAGGGATACCAAACCCAAAATGGAGATCCACCTGCAATCTTGCATAAGATCCAATGCATCCTCTTTCCCTCTAATACAACAAATCATTAGATTAATCAAGTAAAAGAGCTTACAAATCATGGAATCAAATGGACACTTCATGGTGGCATGCCCTTCCATAATGGGCTTTGGCATGTACAAGTGTCTCCAATCTCAATAAGGGGGTTAACCAAGGACGCTATTAGGTGGTTTCAACCTTTAAAGGGGGTGAAATTTCCATGGTATATCCATTAAGTGGTAGGTGGCATGTGATATAATGATGGAATGAAGTGGAGATCAGGGGAAGGCTCCAAGTCGCATACCATGGTATAAGGGTAGATATAATAGGGGAAGCCCACACTTAGGTATATGAGTGTAGGAGGAAGAAATCATGGTACATGAATTACCCCAACCTTTTTTTTTTCCACCCTTATTCATATGCCTTTTTCCTTTGATTGATTTTTCTTCATAATTTTTCGGGGCTCCAGGGGATGAGAGCATGATGTGTGGGATAGAGCAATAGATACCCCCTTTAAGGTGGGGTAGTTCATTTCCCACGAGGGGTTGGGAAAATCATGGGTTCCTTAATGTGGAGGGGTTCATTTAGGGCCCACAGGAAACAGGTTGATGGCCATAGGGGTAGAGCTCACGTTTGGTTTTTTCCCACATGTTAAATTTGTATGTACCGACCATATTTTGCATTTCGTGGTGCATTTCCTGTTGAAAATGGCCAAAATATGCTTTTCCCTTTATTTTTAGCTACATCAACCTCTGAGCATCGTTGTAGGCCTGACCCACAATGTGGACAAGGGGAGGGGGAGGCTAGCCCTTTGTGGACCCAGAGGACAAATGTGGACCTAGATGGGAAAAGAGATAAATGGGGTTTAAAATGAACAAAGGGGAGTGATGTATATGGTGTCGAGAAGTGGGACTACACAGATAAAAATAAGATTTCCCATATTGTGCCAGCCCTATAGCCAATAGCCAGTAAAGGATATCCCACGAGGCTAGGATAGAAGGCTAGCCACTAAATCAGGAAGAGGAGACAATAGTTCAAACCTAGCCCACTCTTTTTCCAAATCCCCCCACCAATCCATGCCCAAAAGTGTCCATGATAAGTAAGAAAAATTACTCAACTATACCAATGAAAAGCCATACCTCGGGAGGCCCAAATTCAAGCATAAGATTATAATAAATTGATTAGAGGGTAATTTTTATGCTTAAAAATAAAAATCCTCAGAATGGCGCAAACCATGAATGATCGCATAGTGCTCGTCGTTCTAAATCTAGCGCACTTCATTTCATGCGAAATGGACTTCATATGCTCTCAGAAATGAGTTTTGTTTATTTGCACAAACACGCAAAAAAATGGTGACAGGGATCCCAGTCAGCAGTCCATACTACTGATATGGAATACTAACTGGGAAAGGTAAAATTTAGTCAAATTCCTCTGGCAATTGTGTGATTTCCAAGTGGCAAAGTTCGATTGGTTTGAATTTGTAGGTACATGGTAGTTTTTAAGTGGTGGAAATTTGGACCAATGGGAAGAGGACACGTGGTACAGCATGGGGCCACCACATTCCCCCCCCCCTCCATGGTGGTGTAAAAATATTTTGGTTGAATATTGGATGGAGCTATCGGGGTTTGACCCCGCAACCTCCCACGCAACATGCATGCCTAATACCAATTTGCCTATATGTTAGTTCTTAACATATATGGTGCACAACATATATTTGAACTCTTAAAGGTTTGCCAACGGGAGAGAGGGGGCCAGCCCCAAGCCATGGAACCGAGGCCCGAAGACCACCGACGAAGGCTAAGAGATAAGCGCGGGTTTAAATATTAAACCACAATTAATTAAGCGCTAACCCATCATTAATTAGCGCTAATCCATTTACTTAGTGCTAATCTAGTTTAACACAATAAGCGTCGTTTAAAGCACTAACCTTGATTAATTAGCGCTAATGCGCTTAATTACACTAAACAGGATTAGTTTATTGGTCCGCCAAATCTAGCATAGCTTCCAGTTTAGTGCCGGCTAACTAGATTTAGCTCCAGTTAGCTAAATTTCGGCCAAAAATTGTGGAGAAACTGGAAATGGTCATAAATTTTGGAGTTTTCGGCCAAATCAGGTGTAGAAAGAGGCTAGATGACCATTTTTTGGAATTTTGGACTCATTTGGGCAAGTTTCAGGAGTAGAAAAACATCGTAAACACATAATTTTGTAAATTTTAGCATAATATAGAGGCCCAAGCCATGGAAACTGGACCAAGGAGATGTAGCCCAACAGGGGTGAACTCCTTCTTCAAATTCCTTTGTTGATCTATTGTATGGTGATGTAATTTAATTTTATTTGCTGCTATTCAAATTTCATTGTATGTTAAATTGTTCATAAAATTAACATGAAAAACACTCATGAGACTCAATGATTTGCAAGAGAAATTGAACCCTAAGCACACATAAGACATTGCTTTTATAATATGAAAGGGTAATTAGCACAACAACAATGACATAATTCATTCAGATCAAAAATGGGAGAGGGACCACATGGTTGACTTAGGTGGCAGAGAGAGTAGCACAACAAGCAATATGGTAGCTATAAGGGGTTTTTGGTTGTCGACTAACGATCATCTAGGAGAAAATTTTATCCTATGAATACTACCCACAGGTGGCGAGTAAAAAAGCCATTATATTTTATTATCTTCCCTAGTTTCCATGCGATACCCCTTAATTCAATTTTCTTTCCTTCCTAGGAAAATTTCAAGAAAATTTATTGAAAATTAAAAGTTATCATCCCCAAAGATTATAATCATTGGATTCCTAGTACAACATCAACACCACCCATTGGAATGGAAAGCATTGGACTATTCAATACATGTTCCCCCATGGTTAGCTTGATATTATGGCACTTTCCATAGAAATTTATCGTTCCTCCATTTGCAACCATCACTTGACACTCTAGTGTTGGTTATAAGAAGAAATGCAATTCCTTGGCTACCTTACAATGAATAAAATTATGGGTACTACCCTAATCAATCGACACTATTACCTTTTTCTTCTTGATATATCCTTCTACCTTGAGAGTTTTAGGAGTGGTAGTTCCTACCAATGCATTACAAGATATGGTCAGATTTATTTCAGATTCATTTCTTCTTTCTCTCAGGTTGGTTCTTGATGTATATCCTCTTCTTTTGATGTTTCTTGTCCCTTTTCTTCATCCTCTTCACAATATATGTAAAATAATTTCTTCTTAGCACACTTATGACCTTAGTGTATTTTCCATCACAACTACAAAAAATCCCTTTTCCTCCTTTTTCCTCCAATTGTTGTGGTATCAAGCTTGTAGGTTGTGGGAGGCTAGGAACTATTTTAACTAACAATAACTCAACTTGTTTGAATTAGATTGCTATAAATTATAAATAAATCATGTAGAACTGAACTAAAATGTCTCCAACTTGAATTAACCGAGTGAAAAAACCCAAGTCACCTCAGTTAACGACCTCCAAGTATTCTACTAAAATTCAAATTCAAATTTTAATCTAGTTTGACCAAGGGAAAGTTAAAACTAGATTTTCATGCCGCATTTTCAACACTCCCTCTCAACAAGAAAGGGATTATCATATACCCCAAAGCTACTTATATGGAACTAAAAAATACCTCTTGACAATTATTTTGTCAAAATATCTGCATCTTGTTCCTATGTCATAATGTACTGGAACAACATGATCTGCCTCTGCACACAATCTCGTAGATGGTGGTAGCAAATATCTATGTGCTTGGATCGATCATGGAAAACATGATTCTTGGAGAGCTGGATACAAATATTATTTTCACAGTAAATCACAGTAAGATCCATCATCTGACCGAATAACCCAACAAGGATATTTCTCATCTAGATATCCTCACAAGTTTCTTGACTGACAACCATGTACTCTACTTCTGCTGCGTTGAGTGCCACAAATATTTGCTTCTTGCTGTACCAAGAAACTGTTGCTGACCCAACATTGAAAATCCCTTCTGAAGTTCTCTTCTAGTCTTATGGACTTCCCACCCTATCTGCATATGTGAAGCCTTGCAACTTCAATCCTTATGTTTTTCTATACCAAAGTCCAAACTGAGTGGTGGCTTTGAGGTACCATAGTACATGTTTAGCAGCACTCCAAAAAAATTTGGTTGGTCGAACCATGGCTTGGCTCAATTGGTTGATTTCATAACACAAGTATGGGCATGTGTTCACTAGATACATTAGTGAACCCATTAACTTCCTATACATGGTAGCATCCACTTCCTCACCTGAAGTGGCATCCTCTTTCCTCTAGTTGGTCACTAGAGGAGTCTCTATGGGTTTGCATTTGTCCATGTGGAACTTCAGAAGTATCTCGTTGGCATACTTTCCCTGAGATACAAATAATTCACCTTCTCTCTTCCATACTTCCAAACCGAGGAAATAGTGCATCAAACCCATGTCCTTCATTTAGAACTCTCTTGCAAGGTCCTCCTTGCAAGACCTGATAAGTTGTTCATCACTGGTTAAAATCAGTCATCAACATAAAGAACAATAAATAAAGATTTACCTTCTACCAAAATGTAGTAAAGGTTTGCATCTGCTTCAATTTTTGCTATGCCCAACCTGGTGAGGTAGCTATCGATCCTGGTGTACAAAGCACAGGGTGATTGATTTAATCCATACAATTCTCGCTTGAGTTTGCACACATGCGACTCTCTGTCAAAGGTCTCGAAACCTTTAGGTTGTTCAATGTACACCTCCTCCTCAATAAATCCATTAAGGAATGTTGTATTCACATCCATCTGGTAGATCTTCCACCCCATCTGTGTAGCTAGAGAAAGAATTTTTTTGATGGAAGAGTACCTTGACACAAGAGAAAAGGTCTCTTCATAGTCAATCCCTTCTACTTGAGAGTACCCCTTGGTCAAAAACCTGTCCTTGTGCTTCTTTTTGCTTCCATATACTACATGATTTGCCTTGTAAAGCCATCTCGAACCTACCATTGATTTGTCTGTTGGTCTTGGGACCTCTTCCCAAACACCGTTTCTGACAATGGAATCATATTCCTCCATAGCATCAACCCATATTGGTCACTCTATTGCTTCCTCGAATGAGGTTGGTTCTGTCTCTAATAGCTTAGCCATTATAGCCATGTAGCCATTGTATCGATTCGGTGACCTCCTCTACCTACTTTGTGATGTGGGTGCTCCCACATTCTCTCTAGCATCCTGCAACAATCTGTCAGCTTCCCTAGTTTATTTCCTTCCTTCCCTGGATGTATCTGCTTGGGTGGTTTTCTCCACTCTCCACTCCTCTGCTTGTGGCTACTCCACATCTTCTTGAGGTTCTTCCTTTGACGTCAAAATCTCCCGATATGCATTCAACTGAAGCTCCCTCTCAAGAGAACACTTCATTGCATTTTCCTTCATTGAAATTTACATCTCTACAAATAACTGTCATCCTGAAAGATTGTAGGTACACCCAATAGTTGTGAGGTGTATCAGTGTACCCCAAAAATATGCCTAACTCTGTTGTCGACTTTGGATTTTCCTTACTTCCTTGGAGACACGACAATAAACTGATGATCCAAAGATCCTGATGTGTGACACATATGGTTTCTTCCCTGAAAAAAATTTCTACTAGTGTACCCATCCCAAGAATCCGATGAGGACTCCTGTTATGCAAATAGATCGTTGTGTTGTATTCTTTGACCCATAAGTTTAGAGGTTGGCCATGGTCATGCAACATCGCCCATGAAACTCCCACAAAAATTTTGTTCTTCCTCTTAGCCACCCCATTCTGTTATGGGTTATGGGGTGTTGTCAACTCCCGTCGAATGCCTTCCTTTGCACAAAATTTTTTAAACTCATTCGATACGTACTCACCACCGTTATCACTCTTGAGAGCCTTCACTTTCACTCGAGTTTCTTTCTCAACAAGTGCTTTAAATTCAAAAAACCTAGAGAATGTATTGCATTTCTTCTGCATGAATAAAATCCATCACTTAGTGATAAATCATCTACAAATATAACGTGATTCATGTGCTTGGAAGTGGAGGCTGTCAAGAAAGGTCCAAATACATCATAGTGGATCCTTTTAAGGATTTCATGTGCCCTACTATCCTGATCAATAAAGGTGTATTTTGTGTACTTCCCCAAGGTACACCCTTTTCATGTGTTTTGTTGTTGTAGTGCTCCTTTGGGGAGGCTTGTGGTGACATTCAAATCTCTATGACGCAAATGGCCAAGTATTCTATGCCATAATTTGTCGACATATCAGATCTGCGCCTTCTTCACCTGTGTGCTCAAATCAGAAAAATGTTCCACATCCAACCTGTAAAGGTTCTTGACTCGCACCTCGATCTGCTTCACTTGTTCCCTGGTGATGTGTCTTAGGAATGCCTTTCCTTTTTTGAATGCCATATCGTAGCCACGATCTTCCAACACTGCGATGAAAACCATATTCTTCTTTAGACCCGGTACAAACATCACATCCTTGAGCCTGAGAGGGGAGCCAGACTCCCTCTGAAAGGTGACATTTCCGATACCGGTCGTGTTATACCTCCTATCATCTCCCATCTCAATGTGCATATGGATATCCTTCTCCTCTAAATCACTGAAGAAATCTCTAGTCCTCTGTCATATGGAATGAGGCACCATTGTCAAATGCCACACACTTCCCATCACTGTGGTTGTCATGCATGTAATGAGAGTAAAATCAAGCTCGAATAGTGAAGTTAGATATTCACCTGCCACTCCCCCTTAAGTCTTCTTACTTATATTCTTGTGTGGAAATTTCGTGGCATAGTGCCCAAATTCATGATAGTGAAAGCACTTCATTCTCGTCAAGTATTTCTTCTTTCCCCCTTGACTATATTCTATTTTGGATTGGGATTTCTTCCCCTTCCCTTTCTTTTCCTTTCAAGCCAAGGCACACTTCTCGTCATCATCGACCTTGGATGAAGTCTCGTCTTTGTTTCTCCGCCTCATTTCTTCCTGCACTAGATCACACCATAACTTCTCCCACTGTGGTAGTTTCTCTCTACCATTTACCGAATGTTGATAACTATGCTAACTCTTGGGAAGGCCCAAGAGGGCTAGAGATACAAAATATTCTTCAGGGATAGTAACACCAACCCCACCAAGTTCATCACGACATTGTGTAAACTTTCTCAGGTACTCCGGAATTGTGTCATTCTTTTGCATCTTGATGCTTCGAAGCTTTTCCTTGAGTGCCAGCTTCTTATGGTCGCTATTGTTCTCGAACAACTCTGTTAGTGATTTTCACATCATGTACGAAGTCTCTTTCCCATGGAGATTCGAGAAAATATGATCTGGTACTCCCTCCAATATGATTCTCCTCGCTTTAACGACATATTTCTTCCACTATAAATTGTATGAGCATCATATGCTTGGGGTTTTGCTACATCTGTGTTGATGTATTCTAGAGCCCATTTTCATCCAATACTTTCTCCATGTGGATCTTCCATGCCACAAAATTTGTGGTTCCTTCCAAAGCATACTAGAGCATGAGTCCATTGAAATCTATCTTCTAAGTCCTTGGGAAAACATGCAACATTTATCTTCAAATTCGAATCTCCCGTAATGAAAACTTCGAAATCTCTTCTCTATTGTGAATCTAACTTTGATACAATGTAGAAATTGATGTGTAGATTCTAAATTGTTCATGAAATTTACTAAACAAGACTAGAAGCTACTCTATTGAACTGAGGAAGAAAATTCACGATTAAGAACACAAATAATTAACATGCATCAAGATTCAACAGACATACATAGAGATTTATATAGGGGAAAGCAACTGCTCAAAACTCCTTACTATTTGTATTGCATTAATCAAAAAATATGGACGAATACAATATGTTGTGCTCAACCTGCACCTATACCTTCTATCTTGTGCCCGACTAAATGAACTTGACCAATAATTAGCCAAATTTTCAAGCCTCCAAGCTCTTATTTCCTTGTTTTGTTTATTGAGGAATTAGCCCCTATTTTTTTATGGAAATTCCTCATTTGGATTACGCAATTCATGTAGGCAATTCATGTAGGCCCATTCTTTGACAGCATGCACCAGTTGTACAACTTGAACTAGCTTATAAATGATATTACACTGCCCTTGAACTCCAATCTCAACTGGGTAACGCAAATTCTCTGCATGCATCAGTTATTTTGAGCTAATTGATCAATTAACTAGATGACCACTAAGTGTGACTAAAGTTACACTGCACAACGTGAACCTCCACTAGTTTCTCCAATAGTTGGAACTAGTTTAACTGACAATAAATCAACTTAATTGAATTAGATTGCTACAAATTAGAAATCAATCATATAGAAATGAACTAAATTGTCTCTAACTTGAATTAACTGAGTTAACTAAGTGAAAAAATCCATGTCACCTCAATTAACTACCTTCAAGTATTTTGCTGAAATTGAAATTGAAATTTTAATCTAGTTTGACCAAGGCAAAGTCAAAACTATATTTTCTTGTTGCATTTTCAACACAATACAATCAAAGCCTACTTAACAATAATAATGTATGGGCACAACAATAACAATAGTGGGCTTTTATGGGGCACAACAATAACAATAGTGGGCTTTTTATGGGGCACACCAATAACAATATGGGGTTTACATGGGCACACCAATAACAATAAGGGGCCTACAATAACAATAACAATAAAGAGGCTATAACACTAGTATTATTTGTGATTTTGAGCCAATATTGAATATAGACTTTCTAAGTTCCTAATCGTCCAAACATCTATAGGTAATAAAAAAATTTACTCTCAAACATCAATGGTTTGTGGCTTTTGTAAAAATTGGTGCTAAAAGGTTAGTTAGTTTTACTTACAAAAGCACAAATCGTATACAATATCGACATTGTTTAATTTTTTTTGTCATTCAAAGTTCAATCATTAGATTATCATCAAAGTGAAAAGTAGAAAATTCTTCTTGACATGCCCCTTTCTCTCAGTCCGACCAGACTTGTTGAGATTGGGACTTGGAGGATAACATGAGAAACCGGCTCCATGAATTATTCTCATATAGCCTAGAATCCATGGCATACATAGAGTAAACAAAATTTGAAACACATCAAATAGGAGTGTTTTAAGGATGGGGGTTGGGGCGAATTACAGGGGGAGCTACAAAGTGGCCAACATATTCAATCATATGGAAATCAATATGCTCCACCCTCGCTTCTAGGCTACGAAGGTGGTCATTGGTGCACTTGTGTTGGTGTCGTAGGTTATCTAGTTGTTCAATGATTTCACTCTAGCTGAACTGAATGTCTTTGATGAAAGAAACCAACATGGTACGATCATCGTACCTATATTTCCTGAGGATCTCCATATTCACTTGGATTTTTCGCAATTGGGTTGTGATAGACTCCAGAGTAGATGGTGAAACCACATGACCCGGAGAGCCCGCAACGACCTCCTCTATCTCGTGACTACTAGATTAATTCGAAGAAGCTCTACTATCCTGAGCTGGTTGCTCGGCGTGCCACTGATTTCCACCCCCACGACGGAGCCACCCTCTATGATGTGACATCCCAATGAACCCCAACCTCCAGTCTCGACTCTTAAGAGAATTACCTCTCATTGAAACATTGTACCAGAACACGAAGCAACACTTGACCACTACCCACAAAGGTAAATGGGGGTCAAACAAGCACCCAATGTGACCAAAATATTCTCCCCACACCTAGGATGAGAGAGGCGAGAAGTCTCTGGCTTGATACCACTGAACCACCATGAAATGTCCAACTGCCACACCGTTGATTTCCTCGGTGTGCTTCCACTGGCTAATTGTTCCCTCCATGACAACAACTTCTCTCAAGAACCCAAAGCGCCAAATTCCTTGTCGCAATTCGAAGGCGGTCCATATCCACAAACCACCCTACAAAATTCCCCAACCCACATGAGCCGATAGAAGGAAATCCACTGGAAATTTTCCAAGGCCTGCAAGCTCTAGCACCTCCCCTATCATTAGCACCATGCCATGAAGACAAAGAGGACAAAAAATAATGCATAACGTTTCATTCTTCCTAGGCGTTCCAGGTTCCCAAGGGCCGGCCAGGGTCGCCACCACCCACTAGACTGCACAACTTCTATTAGCTTCTCCATCTCTCCCCCAAGGCCTAGACCTCGGTGAGGCATATAGGAGCTACATGACCCTCTCCTCACTGCAAACCAAAACCATCTCCCACTATGACCAACAGATAACAGGCGAGCTCCGGATGCGAGGTTTAATAATCGTCTCCTCAGCTAGCAATGTCCTGCGCCACCCCTCAATATCACATTGCATTAACATGGGGTGAGGGCACATGTGGAGGCCATACATGATCTGTTGTCACCTCCTCCACAATATTTCCATCATTTATGGAACCCCCACCAGGGAAAAATATCAACATCGTTATATTAATGGTAGTAGTAAGTATTAATATGTGTAAATGTGTTTTTCCTTCACTAATCATTTAATTTAAAATAGTAAAGAGATTTATGTTAGTTGGAGTTGGTTAGGCTTGATTCATCTACTAATGGCAGTTTCTTCTCCTCTTCGAGAACATCAAGGTGTTCTCAGTATAAAGGGAGACAACCCCTAGTTCACTAGTGTACTAATAATATGGTGCTTCTTTTTCTTCCATTTTGCAGTTAACTTGATTCCTAAACTCTGGGGGAAAAATCATTTTCATTAGTTATCATAAACATGGAAGAAATGTGGAAGGCATATATTTTCCTTTATTTAAAGGTTTTAAAGATCCATTCTAGGAAGAATAGATGACTTTTCATTATCACATCTTTTTTTTTTCAATTTTAGATTAGTTTCTCTCACACTTTTCCATACATTTCATAAAATTATTTTCTTTTCTTTCTCAAATTATTTATATTTTCAACTAAGCACATTAGATTCATCATGTTGTACAACAAAATTGTTGATGAAAATTTTTTCTTATGCTTCACTGTCAACTTCCTCGAATCTCATAGGGCGGGTGAGATAATGGGATTGTGCCCGATTTTTACTGCCCTAATTTAAACTAATATTAAACTATATACAACATATTTTCACATTGTAATAAAAGGGGACTATTTATGGGAAAGAAAATAATGAAAGAGAGATAAAATAAACAACACTTACATTATAATTAAAACTTGGACAATGTGGAAGCATACTAAAAAATAGAGTTGCAAGAAAATTTTGTGATTTTTGTGATTCTTAATACAAAATTATGTATTAAAATATGACATAAATAAATTGAAAATTTCATACATTAAATTCAGAAAATTTGTTGATGAAATTTACAACATAGAATAAAAAATTTCAAAGAAATATGCCAAAAATATATAGGTTGTAAAATGTTGATTTTATTAATGAAAATATGAGTATTGCATAATATTTTAGTTGATTCCTGTGAGAATCTAGACTACAAATCAAATTTGAAATGTCTAAGATGTAAAAATATTCCTACGTAGACACTCAAAATGCCAAAAATCAAGTAAGATAAAGTGATGGGAAACTTGGAATCTTTTGATAAGATTGGATCAACAATATATTCTACAAAAAGTTCACCAATTAGCACTGATATAACAAATATCAAGCCTTCTGACTATTGAAAATAAAATTATGGTCGGTCTTCATGAAATATTTATTTTCATTGTAACTTGAAAAATAAATTATTATTGCCTTCTAGCATGTTCTACAAGTCAAAATAAATTTTGGATGCCATATTTCACATGGCATTTAAAGGAGGAAAATTGTATTTGTATTTTACGAAAGCTCCACAATTTGCGAAGGCTCCACAAGTTATGAAGCTCCACAATTTACGAAGGCTCGACAAGGTATGAAGGATCCACAATTTACGAAGGCTCCACAAGTTCCGAAGGATCATCTTGATGAATATAAAAAGAGGATACTTGCTTTCCTTGGTATGCAATTCACCTCTCAAGCATATTTATTCGATTATGAAGGAGAAATATCTTCTCTCCATTCTCGCTAAATTATACATCATATAGTTATCTCTATGAAAATGTTTGAGATCATCAATGATTAGATAAGTAAATGGCATGTTTATCTCGGATCTAAATTATGTAGCAAAATATTTGAGTTCCTTGTCGACAGATCAAAGATTTATGGTGACAGATATGAACTTTGTGACCTATATCGAGTTCCTTATTGGCATATCCAAACTTTGTGGTGTCAAATCTAAATTATATTACATAGATATGAGTTCTTTGGTAGCAAATCCTAGCTTTTTGGTATCAAATTTGAGTTTTGTGACATTATTCTATGTTTTGTTTTGGCATATCCTAGCTTTGTGGTGGAAAATATGAATTCCGTAACATAGATCCAAGCACTGTGATAGATCTGAGCTCTGTGAGGACAAATCTGAATTATTTGGTGGTAGATCTGATCTTTGTGGTATCAAATCTGAGTTTTGTGACATTAATTCTAGTCAAGTGGTGACAAATCTAAATTATTTCTCTTTTAGATCTATTATTGGTTAGATTTTAAGGAAGGGTGTGTTCCATTCTTATTCAACTTCCTTTGTGAATTTTGTTGGATTTATAGCATTCATACTTTACACTTGTGGTAGCCTTCCCAAATCAATATAGCCTTTGTATTGATGAATTTTGAAGGAACTCTCTAAGAAAGGATTTGGTTGGGTTTTCCCCTTGTGGGGGTTTTCCTTATTCCTAGACCTAATTTCTGGTGTCTTTTATTGTGCTTCATGATCTCTGCTTTCCCCTTACTATTTTTGAAGTATATTTTTTAGATAATTATTTGAAGTTCAGAAAAATAAGAAAACTATTACTTGTACTGCACTGCATATAAATTTCTAACAGGGTATCAGAGCAGGAGTAAGGGAAGAAAGTTGTTGATCACTCTTTATAGGAAATCCTTGAAAGAAAATCTTGAAGGAAGAAGCCCTAATTCATCATCGTCTCTTTTCAATTAATAAGGCTAGTGAAGCAATGTATCCTTCTTGCAAATAAGGAAACAAGCTCAATGGACCAACAAACTTGAAGCCTTAGAAAAAGAGGATTGACTTGGTCTTAGAAGAGCACGATGTTCTACAATTTTTCTGAGAAAAGGTTGCTCAACCTGAAGATGATGCTAAAAAGGAAAAACATCAAAATTTATAAGGTAAATCTCAAACAATTATCTTTCAATGCCTCAAGGATCACTTGATCCCTTATGTGTATGAATATAAAATTGTCAAGGAAATATATGACAAGCTACTAAACCTATATTCATCTAATACCACTAGTTAAATGATCTCCCTTAGGAATCAATTTATGATCTAAGGACACCAAAGGGAGAATCAATTACTTCCTTCTTTATGAATATATAACATATAAGGGATGACCTTCAAAGCATGGGAGAAATTATTTATGAATCTTAACTAGTACCTACTGCAATAAATGGTCTACCCAAGCATTGGGACTATTTTACAAGTGTAATCTATTTTAGAAAAGAGAGACCTACATTTGATGACTTTTGAGCTACATGCATGGAAGAAGGAGATAGACTTAAATCCAAAGGAGACATTCAAAAATTTTATTCACAAGATTTTGTTGAAAGATCCAAGAAGTTCAATAGGAAGAAAAGTTTTGGTTCTCAAAAGAAGAATTCAAATAACAAGGCTACTTTTCAAGGGCACAGAGACATGTCTAAAGTTCAATGTTATGGATGTCATCAGTGTGGTCATTACAAGAATAATTGTCCTAACATATCAAATGTCAAAAAAAGAAAAGGAAAATATCAAGCTTAAACAACCAAAGAAGTGGAACCCTCCAAGAAAGTTAAGGATGAAGAAGATAAGGAATTATTCTACTTCTATGTTCTCTCTAGTTCTCTTGATGATGAGAAAATGTGGGTTATTAACAGTGGTGCCACAAGGCACATGAAAATGGATTGTGCTAATCTAAAAAATCTAAAAAATCAAATACATCACACAAAGTGGAGCTTAGAGATGACAATTGCTATCATGTGGAAGAGGTGGAAGGTGTTGGAGCCTCTACCATTAAGCTAGAATCTAGTGGAATATTTCATCTCAACAATATCCTCTATGTACCAGGTATAAAAAACAATTTGGTTTCCATTTATTTTTTTGAAGATAAAGGTGATAAAGTAGCGTTTATTGATGGAAAAATTGTAGTATGGTCCAACGGGTTTAGCATAGAGAATGCTAGGACCATTGGAATTCAAGAAGAAAGACTTTATAGGCTATTAATACAACCTATTCAAGATCTTGTTCATCAAGACATCAATCTGTTTGAACTCTGGCACAAAAGGTATGGTCATCTCAACTAAGGGGATTTACCTTCGTTAATATGGTAACTGGTATTCCTGAACTTCAAGTTGATCATGAAAGTGTTTTCTAAAGTTGTGCTTTAGGAAAAAATGTGAATAAATCTTTCCCTAACATTGAGGATAGGGCTAAGGAAATTGTAGAAGGATTATTCACTCTAATTTTTGTGGTCCCATGTCTTTAAAGTCTCTTTCTGGTGCATCATCCTATGTATCCTTTATTGATGATTTCTCATGCAAGACTTGGGTGTATCTTATGAAAATAAAGGATGAAGTGTTTTCTAGGTTCCAAGAATTCAAGGCTAAAGTTGAGAACCTCTCAAGAAAGAAGATCAACATCTTAAGATCTAACAATGGAGGAAAATTCACTTCTAAGGAGATAATTTCCTTCTGGAAAGAAGCAAGAATTAAAAGGGAGATGATAGTTACCCAAAATCCTCAGCAAAATGGAGTGGCTAAAAGAAAAAACAGATCGATTGAAGAATCCTCTAGGGCCATGCTTCATGACCAAGATCTTCCCTTGTTCTTATGAGGTGAAGCAATCATTACTGTAGTTTACATTCAAAATATAAGTCCTCATTGAATGTTGTATCATATGACTCAAGAAGGATCCTTTTCTAGTCAAAATCCTTTAGTGGAACATTTAAGAATATTTGGTTGTCTTGTTTACATCCATATCCCTAAGGAAAACAGGAAGAAGCTGGACCTCTCAAGGAAGAAGGGAATCTTGATTGGCTACAGTGAAACTTCAAAGGCATATAAATCTATATAAAATAAAAAATAAATATCGAACTGAGTCAAGATGTAACTTTTGATTAAAGTGTTACATTCAAAAGATCCATTGAAGTTCCCATGGATACAAATAAAGAGGAATAACCTGAAACTCCCCAAGAAGAAGTCTGAGAATCACCTGATGAACCCTTGGAAGCACATGATGGACCTAATAAACCTGTGGATCCTATTCTTTTTGCAAAAATAAAAAAGAGACCAGCTTGGGGGACAACTGCATTGAAGGAATCTGAAGGATATGCAACTCCTAAAGGTACATTCAAAGAGACTAAGAGGCCTAAAAAATACTTCGGGTATGTTGCATTCATGACCAAGCTAATCAAGTATGAACCTTCTACTTATGAAGAATCATGTAACCAACAGGTTTGGAAGAATGTTATGTTAGAAGAATATAAATCAATCATGAAAAATGATGTATGGGAAAGTGTTCCAAGAACATAGAAGAAATTTGTGGTTACTTCAAAATGGATCTACAAGATTAAACATGCAACATATGAAAGAATTAACAAATATAATGCTAGATTTGTGACTAGAGGTTTATCCCAAATAAAGGGAGAATATTATTATGAAACCTTTTCTCCAACTTCCAGATATACAACCATCAAGGTCCTTGTTTCTCTTACAGCTTCCATGTGTTGGAATATTCATCAAATGGACGTAAATATTGCTTTCCATAATGGTGTAATTGAGGAAGAAGTTTATATAGAACATCCTCAAGGATTTGAGGTCCATGGGAAGGGGTCCCATGTCTATATATTGAAGAAGGTGTTGTCTGGACTAAATCAAGCTCCTAGAGATTGGCACTCCCGCATGGATGCTTACCCATCTAGACTTGGTTTTGTGAAAAATCAAGTTGACCCAAATATCTATATCAAATTCATAAAGAATGAACATGTGATCTTACTTATTTATGTAGATTATTTTCTTATGACAGGTGTGGAGCACCTCTTTCTTCAGACTAAGAGGGAGTTGGCTAAAAAATTCAACATGAAGGACCTTTATCTAAAGAATTACTATTTGGGGTTAGAATTATAGTAGAAACCAAGAGAAATTGTTCTTGGACAAGGGAAATATGTAATCAATATTTTGCAAAAGTTCAGTATGATGGAGTGAAACCCAATGACAACTCCCATGATCTCAAATATCATAAAACTCAGATAATATGACTCTCACTCTATTGATCCATCCATGTATATGTCGTTGATTGGTTCATTAATGTACTTGGTTCACCCCAAACCATACATTTGTTTGCAGTAAATACTTTGAGTCAATTTTAGGTGGAACCCAAACATGTTCATTGGGTGGAAAAAAATCACGTGATCATATATCTTTGTGGAAGTGTTGATTATTGTTTGAAATATGTCGCAGACGAGAAAATTAGGCCACATGGATTCTCTAATTATGACTAGGTTGGAAATACTAATGATGGGAAGGGTAAAACTAGTGGATGTTTCAGTATGGGCTCAATAATGGTCTCTTGGATGAGCAAAAAATAGTCTTCTGTTGCACTTAGTTCTGATGAAGCTGAATACATAGCAACATCTATTGTGACTCAAGAAGCAATTTGGCTTCGAGAAATGCTTGCTGACTTATTTGATCATATGCTAAAATCGACTGTAATATTTTGTGATAATAAAAGTTGCATGATGATGTTAGATAATCTATTTTTTCATGGCAAGACAAAACATGATCACATCAAATATCACTATTTACATGACATGGTGTATGTAGAAATTTGCTGAATAATGATTAATTATCCACCAAGACTATCCTGATCACATACAATTCGAATTTATATGCAACACATAATCTCTTCCACTCAGATCAACTCAGATCATCAAACATGCGGAAATAAAATCAAGCGATAACACATCAAATCATCATACACATTAACACAGTATGTATGGGGGAAAGCTTATAGCTGAAAACCCCGCAGCTATTGTGTATATTATAATGGAGAAATCATGTAACAAACTCAGTACAATACTCCTCACAAGTACTCAGTACTTTCTCATACAGTTACACACAATCTAGCTCAGTTTTGAACAGGTTACTGGTTCAAAACTCACCGCCAATTTCCTTGCCTCTATTGCGCAATCCAGGCCTGTCTATATAGAGATCCAAGGTTCGAATCTCCTTGGATTGACTGCGCAATTGTCATGGACAAATCCTCCAAGTGTGGTGCAAATCTCATGCACAACTGATGTCGCCACTGATAGCTAACTCCACCCTTTCATCTACCTCTTTCACTGGTCTCCACTGAACTGTCCATGCACTGTAGTAAACTGATGTGTTCTTGAGTTGAATAATGAGTTACTAATTAATGAATTAAATAATATTTAATTCACTCCACTCGTAACTAGTTGATTAGCTAGTTAAACTAATCTCAACCAGTTCAACTAAATTAAACCGAACACAACTCCACTAGCTGTCTCATTAACTCCACCAAACTTCTGCCACTGAAGTCCTAACTGAAGTCAACCATGCATGATGCCATCAAACCCTAGGAATAACGTAATTCCTCTGTCAGATGCATGAGCCACTTCCAAGGCTCGAACTGAAGTGCTCCAAGAGAGTAAAATGAAGTTTATAGTCCAAATATTATTAAGGGTAAATAATATTTGACTTCCCTATTTTAAGGAGAGGCAGTCTAAAAATAGACTTCGACCTCTTCGACCTATAGGTCACAAAAATAGAGTCCCATCTATTTTTACCAACATGACCAATGCTCCAAGAATCTCAAACTGGAATCCCCGAACCATGCTCCATATGTATAAAAATATACATAGTCTAAAAATAGATTTTGCGCCAGAATTTGCCTGCGGGCCCACTTAGTGAAGGCGACTTCATTTCACTAAGCTCCATCATCTTGCTGCATTTTCAACAGTGTAGAAGGGACTAGTGAAACTCTAATACATCTCCACAAATGATCAAGAAACTAATATTTTTACGAAGCCTCTCCCCAAAGGAAAGTTTATATATTTCAGAGACAAGTTGGGACTTGTGGATAATGCCTCTCTAGCTGAGAGGGATCATTGTTCTTCTTAGCTAACATTATTATTCTTGTGTTACACTGACCTGTATAGGGCTATAGTCCCTGTATCAATGTGACCTATATAGGAAGAATGGTTTGATGGATTGACTACCATCACAAAAAACCATTTTTCCTTATGTCTTTTACTATGACCTATATAAGGTTGTTACCCTTAGTCTTGTACACTAACCTGTATAGGAAAAATGGTCTTGTGAGAATCTTCTTATGTCTTGTTCTTTAACCTGTATAGGGCTTAACATCCATGTGTCAAGTACTTTGAACTTATTAGGAATATGGACATTATCATGTGTATTTTATTGTGACCTGTATAGGGCTGAAGTCCTCGTGTCAAGTATAGTGACCTGTATAGTAAAATGGGTTTAGAGGCTACATGATTGGAGAGGAGCCTCCCAACATCTATCTTGAATCTCATTTTAGAGAGAGATTTTTGATATCATGGATGGACTTGACTGGACTATAGTTCTGAAGTACTTGTCAAATTGATTTATGTGATGGTACCATCATATGAGACATTGGATAGTTTTTGTCTCTTAGGGAGAGCATGCATGGATAGTACCATGGTGATTTGGTACTAGTTGTTTGATGTTGGTAATGATGATGTATTATTGATGTTGATCTAATCTTGTTCCTTTCTTAGATAACCTTTCAAATTGAATTACATCTTAACGATGATTATGAATACCTCCCTAGCTAAAAGGGAGTGTTGAAAATGTAGCTATGGTCGATATTCATGAAATATTTATTTTCATTGTAAATTCAAAAAATAAATTATTATTTCCTTCTGGCATGTTCTACGTGGTCAAAATAAATTTTTTAAGCCATATTTCACATGGCATTTAAAGGAGGAAAATTATATTTGTATTTTACGAAGTCTGCACAAGTTATGAAGGCTCCACAAGTTTTGAAGGATCATCTTGATGAATATAAAAAGAGGCTACTTGCTCTCCTTGCTATGCAATTCACCTCTCAAGAATATTCATTTGATTCTGAAGGAGCAATATCTTCTCTCCATTCTCACTAAATTCTACATCATATAGTTATCTATGTGCAAATGTTCGAGATCATCAGTGATTAGACAAGTCAATGGTATGTTTATATCATATATGAAATCTGTAGCAATAGATATGTGTTTTTTGTTAACAGATCAAAGTTTTGTGGTGACAAATCTAAACTTTATGACCTAGATCAAGTCCCTTATTGACATATCCAAATTTTGTGGTGTCAGATCTAAATTCTATTACATAGATCAGAGTTCTTTGGAAGCAAATCCTAGCTTTGTGGTATCAGATTTGAGTTCCATGACAATATTCTATGTTTTGTGTTGGCATATCATATCTATGTGTTAGCAGATCCAAATTATGTAACAATGATTCAAGCAATGTGATAGATCTGAGCTTTGTGAGGATAGATATGAAATTTGTGGTGGTAGATCTAATCTCTGTGGTATTAAATATGAGTTTCGTGACATCGATTCTAGTCCAGTGGTGACAAATATGGTTTTTTCTCTTTTAGATCTATTAATGGTTGGATCTTAAGGAAGGGTACATTCCAGTCTTGTTCAACCTTTCCTTTGAGAATTTTGTTGGATGTCTAACATTCATAATTTTCACTTGTGGTAGCCTTCTTGAATTAATATAGCCTTTGTATTGATGTACTTTGAAGGAACTCTCTAAGAAACGATTTAGTTGGGTTTTCCCCTAGTCCTGGACCTAATTTTTTGTGTCTTTTATTGTGCTTCATGATATCTTCTTTCCCCTTACTATTGTTGAAGTATAGTTGTTAGGTCCCTATATTACTAGTATAGTCCCTTATTATTGTTAGTGTAACCCCCTTATTGTTATTATTGTACCCTTGTAACCCCCATTTTGTTATTATTGTGCCCTTAAATTATTATTGTTAGGTCGGCTAGGATTACATTGTGGCCCACTAGGATTACATTATGGCCCCATGGACTCCTATATATAGAAAGGAGGTTTTGTAAATTGTATCATCCAAGAATTGTTCATTTATGTAATGTATTGGAGGTTTCCCCCTCGAAGTTGCTTATTTCTAAGGCGTTGATATCTCTTTTCTTCTATTTTTGGAGCTGGTTACACAACATTTGGTATCAGAGCTTTGGATTCTAGGGTTTCGCTGCTCCAAACAGGTCATCGTGGCATTTTCGCTATAACTTTTTTCTACGAAGTTTCAGAAGCTGAAATTTTTAGGGTGCGAAGCTGAAATCCTGAGGAAGATTGTCTAAAAATTTCAGAGCTTGGTTCGCAATATTTTCGGAGATATCATCTGTGGAAGTTAGGTCTTTGTTCAAGATCCTAAACAGGTCATCGTGGAATTTTCGCTATAAATTTTTTTCTACAAAGGTTCAGAATCTTAAATTCATATGGTACGAAGCTGAAATCCTGAGGAAATTTGTCAAAAAATTTCAGAGCTTGTTTCGCAATATTTTTGGAGATATGATCTGTGGAAGGTAGTGCTTTTTCAGGCTCCTGAATTTCATCTCAAAGAGGTGATCGTGGAAAAAGTTCAATAAATCTCTCTCTGGGTAGTGGAATTGAGTGCCGTAAAAAAATTTCGCAAGTACACGGACTGTAGTTTCTTGGATATCAATTTCAGAGACAAAGGACGAAACAGTGACACGTGGCAAGTAATACAAGTTTGCTCTACTGAACCAGTCCAAAATTACGTCATTGTGGGAGATTGGACACAACTTTGTCTTGGGGAATCCAAATTAGATCAGACCTGTGGCATTTGCAAGAAGCTTCAGAGGGCTACTACAGGGCTTAATTTCAGATATTTAATATTTTCAATTACAGAGATAATTCAATTTCAATATCGAGCTCCTCAAAGCAAGTAAAAGGTGTGTATTTTTTTTTCGAAGTGCATAAATCTTGTTTGAAAAATCAGTTTGAAGTGATTCAAAGGAAATATTGTAGAATAGATATCAATATTGGGTTCTAAAATGCTCCGTAAAAAGAAATCAACACCCATTAAGCCTTGAGAAGGCTCTACCATGACTCATGAAGATGAAGAATTGCAACATGATCTATCAAAATTACAAGAGCAAGTGCAACAAATTTCACTCTCGCAAAGAGCAACAAAAAATGAAATGGAAGTTTTGAAGAAAGGCGTGGAAGTGAAGATGGACGGTTTGAAGAAAGGCATGGAAGCTAAGATGGATGGAGTGGAAGTGAAGATGGACGGTTTGAAGAAAGGCGTGGAAGCTAAGATGGATGGCGTGGAAGCTAAGATGGATGGCGTAGAAGCTAGCATGGAAGCTAAGATGGATGATCTAAAATCAAACATCGAATATTTGACAAAGTTGATACAAGAAATTTTTCCTAATGGTGAAAAGATAGTAGAAGAACCTCATGATGAGAACAAAATCAATGTTAATCTTGATTTCATAAACTCTAATGTTGGCGGGAAGAACCACCATATTCCAAAAATGGATAAGAGGAAGTTTGATGGAAAGGATCCTGTAACATGGATACTACAGATGGAGCAATATTTTGATCTCCATAATGTGCAAAACACACAAAAGGTACGCATTGCAACTTTGCATTTAGAACAAAATACATTTGTATGGTATCGATGGATTTGCTCCCGTAAAAAAATTGTCACTTGGTCAATTTTTACGGAGGAAATGATAGCACATTATGAGGATACAAAGAGCAACACCTTCTTTACCCAATTGATAAATCTCAAACAAAAGGGTTTAGTGGGGCAGCACAGTGAGGACTTCCAAAAATTGAATATAAGGGTAACTGATCTTACAGAGGAACACAGGATTGATCTCTTCCTAGGCACTTTAAAGGATAACATCCAACATGAAGTTCGTGTTTTGGAACCTGATTCATTGGAGAAGGCATTCGGGTTGGCAAGAAAAGTTGAATGTAAAATTATGGCAACAAGGAAGCCTACCACTCAATTCTATAAAGAAGGAAGTGTTGCTACGCCTAGATTTCCACAACCTACAAGGTTGACACCACAACAATTGGAAGAAAAAAGAGAAAAAGGGCTTTGCTACGATTGTGATAGAAAATACACTAAAGGTCATAAGTGTGCTGAGAAGAAATTATTTTACATAGATTGTGAAGAGGAAGAAGAAAATGAACAAGAAGAGGATATACACCAGGAACCAGCCCTAGAAGAGGAAGAAATGAATGCGACCATATCGTGTAATGCACTGGCAGGAATTACCACTCCTCAAACTCTCAAGATAAAAGGACAAATCAAGAAGAAAAAGGTAATAGTGTTGATTGATTCAGGTAGCACCCATAATTTATTCATTGTAAGGTAGCCAAGGAATTAAATTGTTTCCTATACCCAGCACCAGAATGTCAAGTGATGGTTGCAAATGGAGGAACTATAAATTGCTCTGGAAAATGCCATAATATCAAGCTAACCATGGAGGAATATGTATTGAATAGTCCAATGATTTCCATTCCTATGGGAGGTGCTGATGTTGTACTAGGAGTACAATGGTTACAATCTTTGGGGACGGTAGCTTTTAATTTTCAAGAACTTTTCATGAAATTTTTTTCAGAAGGAAAGGAAGTCGAATTACGGGGTATTGAAGGGAAGCCGGGAAGGATAATAAGCTCTAATGTCATGACAAAGCTTCTAAAGAAACAACAACGAGGCGTAATTTCACAATTATGCTCACTAGAAGTTCCGACATCGAAATCATCTATTTCTCCAGATCTCCAAAAAGTATTGGACAATCATTCCAAGGTGTTTGAAACTCCCAAAGGACTCCCACCTATTCGTGATCATGATCATGCTATTCATTTGATTCCAGGAAGTGTTCCTCCAAACATCAGGTCTTATAGATATCCTTACTTCCAAAAGAGCGAAATTGAACGTATGATTGCAGAAATGTTAGAGGTGGGTATAATTCAACCTAGTCAAAGTTCTTTCTCTGCTCCTGTAGTATTGGTACACAAGAAGGATGGATCATGGCGAATGTGTCCGGATTATAGGGAGTTTAATAAGCTCACCATTAAAGATAAATTTCCCATTCCTGTGATTGATGAATTATTGGATGAATTACATGGAGCAATTTATTTTACCAAGTTGGATCTTCGTTCAGGATATCATCAAATTAGAATGAAGACCGAAGATATTCCAAAAACAACATTTCGAACTCATGAGGGTCATTATGAATTTTTGGTCATGCCTTTTGGCCTTACCAATGCACCTTCTACATTTCAAGGGTTGATGAATTCCATTTTCAACCCTTCCTTAGAAAATTTGTGCTAGTATTTTTTGATGATATACTAATCTACAACAGGTCTTGGAAGGATCATGTTGAACATGTTGACAGGGTGCTCAAACTATTGCGGGAGAAACAATTATATGCAAAAACATCCAAATGTTTCTTTGGAGTACAAGAGGTGGAATATCTGGGTCATATTATATCTCACGAGGGTGTGAAAGTAGACCCTAAAAAAATTAAAGCCATTAAGGAATGGAAAGTCCCCAAGACAATAAAGCAGTTGCGAGGATTTCTCGGGTTAACATGCTATTATCACAATTTTGTTAAGAATTATGGAAGAATAGCAGCACCTCTAACAACATTATTGAATAAAGATGCATTTTCATGGACTCCTGAAGCAACTAAGGCCTTTGAACATCTTAAAGAGGCAATGTGCCTAGCACCGGTCTTAGCTACGCCAGACTTCACAAAAACCTTTATTGTGGAATGTGATGCCTCAGGAAATGGAATTGGTGCAGTTTAAATGCAGGAAGGAAGACCCATTGCTTTTGAAAGTCGTCCAATCAAAGGAAAGTATTTACAGAAACCTATTTATGAGAAGGAAATGTTAGCAATACTGCATGCACTAAAGAAATGGCGAACTTACCTAATGGGAAGACACTTCAATGTAAAAACTGATCATGATAGTCTTAAACACTTTTTGGAACAAAGACTATCGTCAGAAGAGCAGCAAAAATGGGTCACAAAGATGTTGGGTTATGATTTTGAAATAATCTACAAAAAAGGAAAGCTTAATGTTGTTGCAGATGCACTCTCAAGAAAGAATGAAGAGGTGGAAGCATTGCTTTGTGCCATTTCTACTATCCAACCAGATTGGATAACCGAAGCAAGAGATGAATGGAAGAAGGAAAAAGATGTATGGACACTCATTCAAAAGTTGCAGCAAGATCCTAGTACATCTGATACATTTAGTTGGAAAAATTATTCCTTATGGTACAAAGATCGCTTATATCTTTGTAATATTTCCCAACTAAAACAAAAGATTCTTCTGGAATTGCACACTTCTCCTTTAGGAGGACACTCGGGATTTTTAAAAACTTACCACAGGGTGAAGAAAGAATTTTTTTGGGATGGCCTTAAATCTGATATTCAAAAGTTTGTGGCGGAATGTTTGTTTTGCCAGCAGAATAAAGTGGAAACAATTAAGACCCCAGGACTTCTACAACCTTTATCCATTCCAAGTCAACGTTGGGAGGAGATTTCAATGGATTTTATCACAGGTTTACCAAAGTCCGAAGGCAAGAATGTCATCATGGTGGTAGTTGATAGACTTACCAAGTATGCACACTTTTGTGCATTATCTCATCCATTTAAAGCAAGTACAATTGCTACTACATTTGTGGACAGAATTCAAAAGCTACATGGAAGCCCAAGGGTTATTGTGAGCGACAGAGATCCCATTTTTACGGAAAATTTTTGGACGGAGTTATTTTCTTGTTTGGGTACTCAATTAGCTCATAGCTCATCTTATCATCCTCAATCTAATGGTCAAACAGAGATAGTAAATAAATGTTTGGAAGGATATCTTCGTTTTTTTGTATCTGATAAACAAACACAATGGGTCAAGTGGTTACCTCTCGCTCAATGGTGGTATAACACTTCCTTCCATACTGCAGCAAAAATGACCCCATTTATGGCACTTTATGGATATCATCCACCATCCATCACATCATCTTTAAGAGAAAATTCGAAGGTTCAAGTAGTGGAAGATCACATCGAGCATCGACAAGAAGTTCTCCAACTCTTAAAGGATAACCTGAATTTGGCACAAAATCGAATGAAACAACAAGCAGATCAACATCGCAGCGAGAGAAGTTTTGATGTAGGAGATTGGGTATTTTTATGGCTACAACCATATAAAAAAATGTCCCTCAAGCAAGCTAAGAAGGATAATAAATTAACGCCAAAGTACTATGGTCCTTACAAGGTGTTGCAAAAGATTGGTACTATGGCATACAAATTGGAGCTTCCTGCTTCTTCGCGAGTACATCCAGTTTTCCATGTTTCATGGTTAAAGAAGGTTATAGGTGAAAATCTTCCAGTTCAAACAGTATTGCCAGAACTTGATGGGGAAGGGAAAATCATATTGGAACCTGAAGCAGTCATGGAAAAAAGAACTCGACAACTACGGAATCGATCAATTTCAGAGTATCTCATCAAGTGGAAGAACTTACCCACCGAAGATTCTACATGGGAGGATGAGAATTTTATACAGAAGCACCCAGAGCTACTCAGGCGTTGAGGACAACACTTTTTTGAAGGAGAGGGGCATGTTAGGTCCCTATATCACTAGTATAGTCCCTTATTATTGTTAGTGTAACCCCCTTATTGTTATTATTGAACCCTTGTAACCCCCATTTTGTTATTATCGTGCCCTTAAATTATTATTGTTAGGTCGGCTAGGATTACATTGTGGCCCACTAGGATTACATTATGGCCACATGGACTCCTATATATAGAAAGGATGTTTTGTAAATTGTATCATCCAAGAATTGTTCATTTATGTAATGTATTGGAGGTTGCCCCCTCGAAGTGGCTTATTTCTAAGGCGTTGATATATTTTTTCTTCTATTTTTGGAGCTGGTTACACAACAATAGTTGTTAGATAATTATTTGAAGCTCAGAAAGATAAGAAAATTATTGCCTGTAGTGCACTGTATATGAATTTCTAATGCTAACAACACAAAATAATGCAAGAAATAAACAACAACCTTAATTAAATGACCATAAATTTGTGATCTCACTTTCCTCTTGGCACTCCTTGAAAGATTTATGTTGTCACTAAAATAGGTAAGCCCTTGTACTGTAGAATACATTTATCACGGGAAAAATGAAAACTTTAAAACTTATGCATATCTCTCCTCTATATTAATTTCCATCGTCACTTATGTGCCTTTTTCTTGGTTTTATATTCTCCTTGAGTAGTTTGAGAGTAAAAGTGTTTTATAACTAATGTTCTAATTATGGTAGACTGTTTTTCTTTTTAATTCGAGAGAATGAATTTAGAAGGAATTTTAAATGAATTAAAAGTATATTAGTAGGCAGGGTCCCCGATTATGCCCGTGAAATATTTTCATTATACCCTGTAACTCCCACAAAACAAAACATATGTAAGTATGACATCATCAAGAATACCATCATGATAGAAATCATGCATATGAAGCATCCTAATATCCATCATCACATATAAACACGCGTGTGAAACAACCCTTGTGTCTCACACTAGCAATAATGTCATTAAAACACATGTCATAGTAAAAAAGTATTATATTGTCTTAAAAATATGATAATGTCTCATAGTTTTAAATATTTCCAAGTAAATTAAAAATACATTATGTTAAATAAATAAGTGATGTCAGCTCAGCAGGTCTACTGGGGCCAACCATGTAGAATGGTCTTTTCTCCTCCTTGTCCTTTTCTCCTTGTAGCTCCAGATGCATGTCTTGTAAGGATATTTCTCTCCTCCTCCATCCTTCTACAGTTGGAATGCCAGTATGTGTATGTGATGAAGTGGCCTCAAAATAGTGAAAATTCCAAGCTAGCCTATTTGAAGAAGATTTCAGGAGCATTTATGAAGTCTAACTTTCTTAGAGCATATCTTCAAAATTATAGTGTATCAAGGTATGAAATTTGAACCATATGCACATGACAATATTCTATCTATGTCCTCCAAGTTTCATGGTCTCAAGCATCCCAAATAAAAAATAGCAAAAATGTGAAAAATTAGGAGTCATACATGATAAAATGAGAGCTCCAATCTTCCATTAATCTTACCAAAATTTTGTATAACCTAAGGGTAGAACTCCACAATCCCCAAGTTCCCACTAACCATTACAATGGAGAGGGATTTTCTCTTTATAGAGTGATTCTCTTATCTCATACAATAAAAAACATTATAATTTTGGCTAAATCCATGAAAATTCTAATAAATAGTAAAATATTGGAGTAGTCAGATCTCTTTTAAATCCACGATTGACAATATCAAAACATGTGAGCACTAGCCACTCCAAGATAACTTGACCTCATCTAGAAATTATAGTGAAATAACAATATAATGCTCATGAGAGGGGGATGTACTACCAAAAATAAGCGCCATGCCAAGTCAAATGTGAAATGTCCAAATTGAATACTCCCTCCAAGAATGCATGCATGAAAAGTATAATAAAATAATTCTCCACGGGAGGATGTGCTTTAAGGTCTAACTAATATAACCCCCTAAGTGCACCCTCCAAGGTGCATGAGAGAATAATACATATAATGATCCACCTACAGGAATTCTACATAGAAAACTCCTCTAAAAATAGTCAAAATTTTGTTGGATGCATGCAACCAATCCATATGTTTGAATCCCAAGGCAACCAACTCCATGGATGAATGTGTAAAAATCCAAGCACATGGAGCACTCTATAAGAAAATATGTGATCAAATCCCAACATAGAAAGTGAAAAATTTTCCACATTTGCACCCTTCCAGATAATCCCCAAAAACATCAAGAAAAAACTTACACATATCTATCAATTGGGTTTATCTTAGGTGGTTGAGAGGATTGATCGTTATCCTTTGCACCTAGGCTCAATTCTCGCAAGTGAAATGATGAGCTTCAATGGAATGGATTCAAGCCTTGTTGTTGAGTATGAGTATTCCCTTGAGGTCCAAAACATGTATATTCATCATATAGAATATAAAGATTATTCCCATGAATAAAATAAAATAAAAGAATAAAAAATAAACTTCCATATATCCATCCTTCAAGAAGAATCTCCAAAAATAGAAAAGAGACCAAGCAAGAGCATGCAAAAGCCACACATGTGACCCTCAAATATGCCTCATGCCTCCTAATAAATTCACTCCATAATCACCTAAATAAAATAATATATAATTAAAAATGGTGAGGATGTTCTCCAAGAATGTCAATAGATGCCAAGTGTAGCTAAAATATCCATGCAATAAAGATAAGAGAGCACCTACGAGACGCGTTCCTTGGAAGTGTATGACATATAACTACCTCAACCATCCAACAAGTGATATATTTTTCTAAAATAAATTTTCTTAGACAGTAAAATAAGGCATGCCTTGAAAAATGTTCCCAAGAAGGAGGTTGCACCACTTAAAGACCTCAACAAACTCCAAGTAATCATTCCAAGTGTGAAAATAAGCCAATGAAGTAAAGCTCCCAAGTTATTGACCTTAACCTAGATGAATTAGATTAATTTAACTATTGAATAGTTCAATTAACTTCAAGATGTGTGCATAAAGGTTATCGCTGAAATAAAACCACAGTCTCCCTCCAATAGACATCAATTGATAAATCACTATGAACATGTGCCTCATAAAGTGGTGTAACATGTAAATAAAGTATGTTCTCCTTCGTAAAACCTTGCCATAATAACAACAAAACATAAGTCTTAACCTTGGGTTCACCACCACCAAGGGATTTTTACATCAGAAAGCATCATCCAATCTTAGAAAAATGTTGGATCACCTTCAAATCATGTGTAGTAACCCCCATCCTATATTGAACTTAGGAGATAACATAGAGTACTAACATTATCAAACACATCCCCAAGGTGATATTTAGAAAATATTACATCATTAAGTTATATCACCTAGGAAAATCCCATAGGGGAAACATGCATCATCATGTCATAGCAACATGATAAGAGAAGGGAACATAGTGAAGTTTTGACCCATCCAATCATCAAGTGTGCCCTCTATCACACATCCAACACATAAGTACCATGTAGAACACCACATCCTAGTAACACCGACATCATACATCAATGCCCTAAGTTACTAGATAACATCATAAAAAATCTACCTCCTATCACTATCATCTAACTCCTTAGGGGGCTAGAAATATCATCCATATCCAAGATAAACATTATACCATAACATAATGTGATAGAAAATTACACAACCACCAATTATGAACTAAGGGGTGGTTAACGAGGAAAACATGTGAGCAAACCACCAAATCAGCGAGTAAAATCATCCAACAAAGGATAAGTGTGACCCCCAAACCAAAGACTTTGATCAAATGATTTAATTCCATGAAGGGAAGGGATCCATGAAGATGTACACCCCAACCTATTCTAATGTTCTAAAAACTAGCAACAAGTCTCCATCAATATGATGAATATCACGACATGGAACCTCATATAATATGACATATAATAAATGCCAACACTTACTTCCACTCAAACCACACCTTTAATAATTAAATAATATACCTTCCATGTGTACTACCACCTCACCCTCATGGACTATCATGTCAATGAACAATCAACTTGAACACGTTAACACACAATGTAATAGCATAAGTGTCCTTAGACACACAAATTTTATTAATTAGGAAAATAAAATTACATAGAAAATTTGCAAGAGTTTACACACGAAAACTCAACACTCTTGCAAAAAAGAAAATGTTCTTTAAATAAGCTAAATGTCCTAACCTATTTTAGTTATGGATCACTTATTTAATTAACAAGTGTCCATGTACATTAAATGTTATCCTAAAAAATCTACTAACCATTTTCCTAAATTGGAGCCTAAGAAACTGGTCGTCGATGAATAAATATGTAGCTTCTGCTTGAGGAATGTCCAAGTCCTGCAAAAGTCTGTGCAACCAAACAATTTCACATGTTGCTTCCCATGTAGATATGTATTATGCTTATGTTGAAGAAGTGGCCAATGTAGCTTGCTTCTTGCAACTCCAATACACTGCAGTTGACCCCATGTTCATCAAATAACATGAGGTTGATGCCCAGTCAACAATACTTCTAGCAAAATCAGCGTCTGAAAATCCACCAAGTACAAATTTCTTAGTCTTTTTATAAAGAAGACCAAAATCTTTCGTTCATTGGATATATCTAAGAACTCTTTTGGATGCATTCTAGTGATTGTTGCGTGGTTCCTACATAAAGCGCGAAAGAATAATTACTTCATAAGATAGATCTGGATGAGTGGTTGTCAGATAGATCAAACATCCAATCAACTGTCGATAAGTAGTATTGTCCACCATTTCCCCCCCTTCAAATTTTGAAAGTTTCAAGTTTTTTTCTATGGTGGTGAGAACATGCTTGTATTCTTGCATCCCAAATCTGTGAAGAATTTCTGATGCATACTTACTTTGAGAAATGAAAATATGATGTGGATGTTGGGATACTTCAACTCCAAGATAGTAGTGAAGTAATCCCAAATCAATCATCTTAAAACCATCTTGCAACTCCTTCTTGACCTGCAAAAGATGATCATTATTGTTTCCAGTAATGACCAAATCATCCACATACATAACAAGAATCACCAGAATTTTTCCTTGCTGACGTACATATAAGGTATCATCAAATTCACTATGCTGAAAGCCAACTTTGTGAAGGTATTCGTCCATTTGGGCATACAAAGCTCATGGAACTTGTTTTAATCCATATAAAGCCTTGATCAGTTTGCAAATTTTATGTTCGTGCCCTTCAATCTCAAAACCTGGCAGTTATGTCATATATACATCTTCTTGTAAATCTTTGTTGAGGAAATCACTTTTAATGTCCATCTGATGAACTTTCCATTCTTTCTGAGCTGCTAATGCAAGTGTTAAGCGGATGGTGTTCCATTTAGCTGTAGGAGAAAAATTTTCCTCATAATTGATGCCCTCCTGTTGCGCAAAACTCTTAGCAACGAGTCTTTCTTTGTACTTGTCAATGCCTCCATTTTTTTTGTACTTAATTCTGTAAACCCATTTGCATTTGATGGGTTTGACATTTTGAGGACAATCAAAAAGTTTCAAAGTGTTGTTTTCTATTACAATATGGTATTCTTCAATCATAGCCTTTTGTCATTCTTTATGTTTTATTGCCTCTTTGTATGTGGATGGCCCAGTAAAATCATTTGTTACCAAGGCAAGATTTTCTTCATTTTTGTGTCACCCTCGTGTTTTTCTCATCGGGCCTAACATCTTTCAAAAGTTGAACAACCCATTTTGGCAGTTTATGTTCACTTGTTTGAGGATCTGAATAATCACCATCATTGTAAAATGGGTTGATGTAGACAAAAGTTCGTCAATCAACTGAAAATTCAGGTTGTGTATCAAACAAATTTTAAATGTTCTCAAAGCAAACTATGCATCAAAAGAATTTTCAATGTGAACATACATTTCATCATTAACTGAAGATTTGATTAATGCTAATGCTAATTCTTTGGCATTTTTAATCTCCCATTTAGCTAGTAAAGCTGCATCTATAGGTTTATTTGGTTTAACATCAACATCACATACACCTTGCCAAAGTTCATTATAAATCAAAGTGCTTTCTATGAGTCTTTTCCATGTCTTGTATGTCTTTGCACCTTCGAGTTTGTCATAATCAGAAAATAAGTTTACCAGGTTTGACATGGTAGAATTAAGTGTAAGCACCAAGTTGAATCATGCACCATAAAAAAAGTTGAGCAACACACCATGCGCAAAATGCCACACAAAAAATGATCTATCAGGGCTTGGCCTTGACCCTCGTATAGTCATTGGAGAACAAAAAAATATTACAATAGAACTTTCAAAATTTTACTGTTTACAATGTTATTACAAATTTTGTTCTCGTTTTACAAATCTTGTTTTCGTTGACTCTAACCCTAGTCAACCCCTCAAAAAAAAAGCTTACTTTGAATTACAATTTTATAATCCCAAAAATAAAATAAAAATACAATTACACCTTATTAAAAACAATTACACTTTTTGACTCCACACATTTACAAAATCCCTTATCACTCCAATAAAAAATATTATAAAAAAAAATCACAGATTTGCATATGCCCTAATTAAAACAATTTAATGAAATTTTAAAAATCATTGTATAAAAGTAAATCCTCATACGTCCTTCAAAAAAAATTCGTTGAATTATCGTTGCATTTACTTCCACACTGGGTCAACGTTTCCACACTGTTTTGTTTCCAGAAATTGCATTGTATTTATCTCACACTGGCTCACTGCACCTACGCCAACACTGATCTCCCATACGCTGGTCTCTCTCATAAGTTGATCAACCACAGCTGAATCTGGACGTTGCTCCCACAAATATTCTGACAAGTATCAAAGTTGGAATTCCTGGTTTATTTCATTTTCCAACGCCTTGGACGTTGCTCCCACAAATATTCTGACAAGTATCAAAGTTGGAATTCCTGGTTTATTTCATTTTCCAACGCCTTGGAGAGATCGAAACCGTGGAGATTCAAGGGGGAAAACAGATGAAAGCTAGGCAGAGAAAAAGTATGGAAACTATGGAGAAATGTTGGCAAATCGATGCAGTCATCGATGGGAAATGAATGGATCCTGAAGCTTTGTGAGAGTTTGGGCGTAGTCGACAATGAAGCTTATCAGGAACTGCCAGCGAGCTACCAAACATCGCTGGTATAATTCCTCTATTGGTATCTCTATTTCAAATTGGGCATTTTCACAAAGTGAGGACAAAGGCATCAGGGAGTATAGAAGATTGAAACATGCGAACAATGGCACAAAATCTACAAATTTCCAGATTTTAAAAAAAAAAAAAAAAAAAAAAAAATCTGAAATCAAATTGAAATTTCTTTTTCTTTAATTTTTTTTTTGGAAAGATTTCATATCATTAAACAATTTGATGGAGTTTTTGAAGAGGATGTAAAGCTGGAATTTCCTCTCACATCTGCTACATTATTGGTGCTTTGATATCACAATAATAGCATAAGTGTCCTGAGACAATTTTTTTTTTTGTAAATTTGGTAGTGCCTATCTATTCATTCATTTAAATAAAAACAACAGGTTATATCATCAGATTCAATGCTTGGTAGCCTCAACTTGCCCGTAGGAAACCAGCGCTATTGGCCACTTCAAAGAGTTAAAAGCCAACCAAAATTGAAACATCTTAATCCTGTCACTAAATGCCTAATAGGATATATTATCTACTATATTTTTTAACATACTATTAAAAATGTAAATGTTATCCGCCCACTTCATGTTTCAACAAAAAACTAGACTTTTGTAATTACTCATCTGAGAATTCAATACGTGTCGGATCCTTTGCACTTGATTCAGGGATATCTACTTGATGCATGCTTTGGAGTTGATGTTCAATGCGGCCAAGACACACATTCTGGTGATGTACCTGGAGTTGTATTGCATGAATGTCTCTGTACATATCAACCAATATAGAAGTTGCCTTTGGATCACCTCCTACCTCCTGAACTGCTACAATGGCCTTTTCCATTAAACACTTCATTGTCTAGTAGAGGTGGATTTCCTTTTTGAACAGGGACAATCACCCTCTTGTATTCCCGGTATCTATCACCATTGGTTCCATTTCATCATCTGGAATGTCATCCTCAACTTTGGTTTTGAGTTCTCGTTCCCAACCTGATATCAAGCCTTTTACCTGAGCAGGCATCCCAACAACATAGGCATGCAGTAGGTTTTCCATGGTTTCTTTACCAAATTTTCTTCCTCGCTTACTAGGTCCCACCTTCTCCTTACCTTTGTCTTTTCCTGTGTTGCCAACTGGACCTCTCTTTCCTACATTTCCTTTACCTATTTGTGCTTTCACCATTTTATTTTTTGGTGGGTCTCCTAGCAACTGTACTTTCACCTGAATCCACACTGGGGTTCCCACCCGATGTGCAGAGACCAGGAGGATAAAGAAGATAGGAAGACCAATACAGAGAAACATAACAACATCATTGTTTATAATCTGGCAAAACAAAATATTTTCTTGTTTATTGAGTGCCGAGTATTTCTAGCCCTCCACCTCATCATTATTTCCTTTCCATTGATTGCATGCCCCTATTATCTTGACTATGCGAGAGTTCCTCTTCGCAACCGGTGCCCAACTCAATGATTGGTAATGTAGTATCATTAACTTGATGCCCTCAACGGACAACAGGGCAAAACACACAAATTTTATTAATTAGCAAAATAAAAATTACATAGAAAATTTGCAAGAGTTTGCACACCAAAACTCAATGCTCTTGCAAACAGGAAAATGTGCTTTGAATAAGCTAAATGTCCTAACCTATTTTAGTTTTGGATCACTTATTTAATTAACAAGTGTCCATTTACATTAAATGCTATCCTCACAAATCTACTAATTATTTTCCTAAATTGGAGCCTAAGAAACGACACCTTTCTAGATGCCATACCTTTTACAACAATTCACTATTTCTAAAATGCTTCCAATATTTAATTAAATATTATATTCTAACTTTTAGACTAAGATTTATGTATTTTGGATCATCTAACACAAAAATCTTTTGCATAGTTATCAATACCACATCAACATACAATTAGTACCTAGTTAGTGCCACATCACATCTTTTAGGACCTTCTACATTAAGGCTTTGGATATAGTACATTAATTTGAAATGAGTTCTCTTTTCCATCTAGTGGTCCTTTTCAACATTTTTTTTAGATAATGTTTCAAGATATATGTACTAGTACTACACACATGTATGCACTGTAATATTTTCTATTTTTAGCCAATGCCTAGTGTAATCTTGGTTTTACAGTCTTTCTAAGATCATATCTTCTCTAAAGAATTCCTTTTTGTGTCACTTTTTAAAATTTTAGATTTTTTTTTTTAAGATATGCACATTTAGAAAATTTTAGTTCCAGGGCCATCTATAACTATTTGAGATATCAGTTTACTGTAAACCATTCTTAACGTTTAACCTTCTTTTATTTTCACCCATTATGGCCTCTTACATGGTGTCTTTGATCTTATAGAAGCAAATGAAAAATTACATGCCACCTATTATATCTTACATGAATAAGGTTCCTCACTTCAAATAGATGTTTTTTTTATAGAAAATTAACACCTCAAGAAAAAAAAACAAAACTCAAACTTAAACATCAATCTAACAAAAACACAACACTCTAAACCTTGTCAACTCAAGTTTATAACTTGGAGAAACTTATTTTAGAAGTGGATTCCGACATTTTTCCTAGGATCTACAAGAGATGGCATCTACTAAATCATGAACTTGTCAACCTGGTGAAATTTCAAAGAGTGACAATTCTTTCTTCTCCAACTTTTCATGATTCTATATATAAGGTGAATTTTTTGTCGATTTTGAGCAACTCATTACAGTTGGTTATAAGCACTTTGAAAAATGACTTATAAAGGCAAATCACTTGGAAATCATGGCCAAGTAACTATATATTCATTAAGTGTGTGTTTTAGCCATTTCAATAAGACTTAGTTACTTCTCTGATCTATACAAAACCAAATCTAGAGTGTTCTCTAGCATCATGATTATGTTTTACAATTTTAGAAGATAAATGGAAATCACATCCTATTGTAAGTTGGCACTCTCTCTTACATTCTCGAGATTGAGATTCATACCAAACTTCATGGGGTCATAAGACCTCTTCCCATAAACATTGTGCACAAAAGAGGAATTGGAAACATTTTGTCTTGACTTCCACAATCCATCTCTATTGTGGATTGATTGATCTCTAGTCATTGTGGCACCTTCAACCATGTTTAAATGCATCATGTACACATGTTTCATCGACACTTTATATGCGTCATTTGCATACCAACTATTGTTCATGGCATCACTTTTGTGCTTTGGAATTTGTCGCATTTTGATGACATTTTTTATGTTTACTTATTTTTCATGAAGCACCTTGTTCAACCTTTTGAGTTGGCACTTATTTTACTTTTGTGCTTTTGCATCATATCCTCTTTAGCTTCAATACATTCATTGCTCATGACAATTACGATGGAATATTATTATGCTTTCTTTGTACATGTGCATTTTATGATGGATAAACCATCTCGGCACATATGCTTTTTTGTAGCAGAAGTTCTTGGTTTGATTGAAGCTATCTTGTTGATCTTCAACACCTGCTAACCACTTTGTTGAATCACTTTTAGTTTCAACATTGTCATGTTTTGGAGATTTTTATTGGTAGCTTTGTGGAATCTCAACTCACACCCTTGATCACTTTTTACTATGCTTTATTACATAAACCTTTTTTACATTGTCCTAAATATTGATTCTCCATCCCAAGATTGTTTGCAGTTTGTTATTGTCAAGATTTTGTAGTTAGAGTTCATTTGTATGTTCCACCCATTTTTAGTAAGGATTTTTGTAATATCTAGTCAACCGTTTTGTCTCACATGTTACCCAATCACATATTAAAGAGGAATATTTGGAATAATATTTATTTAATAAAATATATGAGTACATTTTTTATGTGTGATTATCCATCAAGTCAATCCTTAGGGCATATGTTAGTGTGGATGTTTCACTTTGTTAGTCAATGTTGACTTATTTGACACTTTTGTTGACATGTGTGGCATTTCACCTAATTCCATTCAATTGTTAAACATTTAGGAGGTTGTTAAAGTGTTAGTGGTCCTAATTTAGGTAGTTATGCCATAGTTAGCGGTCATTATTTATGAGGCGGTTGTACCCAAAATCTATATAATTAGATATTGTACCATTGCAATATTTAAGAGGAATGACATAGCACATACAAATACAATTATTATTTGAGAGTGAAAACTTCCCTTTGGGGTTTTCTTCATTATACATATGGTCTCTCTTTTATCTTATCTATTATGAGTTAGTCTTTAAGGTACATGACCTTGTGACCATGCCTGAATTCTAAGTATCTCGGTGTGCAAATACTTGTTGGTCACAACATAATTATTGGACTATGAATTCTTATGAACCACTTGCACTCATCCATTATTAAAGTGATTATTGGTTTGAATAGCAATTTAATCTTGAGCTTGAGGTGATTGGTTAATGGCATGACTTGTGCTCGGTCAAGTTTATCCATTAAAAAGTAGTCACAAATCTTTTGGTTTCTGCTTTAATATATAAATCATACATTGGAAAAATAGATGGATGATATTAATTAGGACAAACTTTTTCGAGTTCTTGGACATATCCATGTTGATTTAGACCCTTTTATAATGTTGAGGGTCAAAAATTTTGTTAGGCTCATGGCATATAATGTTGCTATGAAACTAAGAAATGTGTTTAAGGAATTATCATAATTACATTAAAAGGTTGAGCAATTCTATCACATATGACAACAAAATTGAGTGTTTTGTTTAACATACAAGTCCTCAAACAACCATGAGAAGACAATAAGATGTTTTAACAAACCAAAGGGCTGCAAGTAATGATGACATCACACACATACTCTTTCGAAGAAAAAAAATCATAAAAATTCCTCTAGTCAGGTTGTCAATACTTTTTCAATGTCGACCTTGCAACTCCTATACCTTCTTCATATGGGCTTGAATCATGGCCTCTAGAGGTACAAGACTAATAAATACATATAGAGTGTGTTGTCAATACTTTTCACAAATAACTTCATATTTGAGACAAATATCAACAAGGACATCTTCAAGAGATTATCACTAGCTCATGAAAGGCCTTTGAGGTGAACTTCTCAATGGGAGATCAAAACTATAATATGGATAGTTAGAGTTAGGTTGGATCAAATGATCCATTCTCAATTTTTAAATGAGCCATAACGTGTTATTAGATGTCATGTGGTAGGGGATGGGTCGATGAAATGCATTGCATGCCACTTAATCAAACATGACAAGTAATTGCAACCAAAATTAGTTAGAGAATGCATGTACCTCAAATTCAAGTTAATAATATAAAGATAAATTGTAAAACACTTTTATCACTTAAATAAATTATATTGAAATGCTTTCAAATAATATTAACAAGTGGAAACTATTTGAACTAGGATATTGCAATGTAATAAAAATGTGCCATAAAATACAAAAGCACCCCTTGAATTAAACAACCACAATTGAGATTATCCATTATGTCAAAATCATCCAAAACATGCACTACTCAGAGCCATGATAAGGACTTCATATAAAAATGCATTGCCTTACAACAAGAAAAAGATCAACATCATTTAAAGGAATTGAATTTTAATATAACAATAACAACACCATACTTTTTAAAACTAAAAAAAGCTTTATAAGTTCCAAATATATCTTAAATTATCTAAACATCATCACATTAAAGTGTTGTATATATTAAATTAAAAATGATTTATAAGAAACCATTAAATCAAAATCTATAAGAAAACTCATTTACACTTCACACCCAAGCATCATCTCCGCTTGAGTTTTGCTTCAACATGTATGAAAACTTGAGGATAAACTACATTTTTGTTTTTAACCAAAGAATAATAGACTTGACACTTGTTATGGAGAAAATTTAGGATCCACTCGATGAAATGAAATTATAATTCTGAACCTAATGCAACTTTTCATGAACTTGTTAGAAACTAGTTAATGGTTAAGAATATATATTTCCTCTTAAAAAATCAAAGGTTCAAAACCAAAAAGATTAAATGCCTTATTAAAATTAGATAATAATTTCTTTGTTTTTTAAATAAGCAAAGAAATTCCCATTTCTAACATCCACTCTCGTGCCCAACCCAATAAGCTATGATGATAAGTTACATTATTCAATATAATTCGAGTGTGACCACTGAAGCCATGGAAGGATAATAGATGGCTATCTTTTAAAAGCAATGACAACGATGCCCAACTGAATTACAATCATCAGCAGGATTTATCCCAAACATATATGTGGGTTCAATGCCTTGGGGCAAAGTACGGTGACAGACATACTCCTATAGAGGGAATGGGATTTCATAGTAGTATCGCTCCTTTCCATCCTCCCGATCATCATTATTACGTTGTCGTCCTATCCATTCAAACCAACAATTCAGTATCTCATATCTTCCCTCCATCGAGTCCAAATGGAAGACTCAGAACGAGCAGGAGAAAGCAGGGCCTGAGCAAGCTTGTTGCAGAGAATAATGGAGGAACTTCAGAGAAAGAGCAAGGTAAGACTATTAACAGTACCGAGACTACGAATGGTGGGTTTTGGTCTAATTTTAGAATAAGGCAGAAAAAACCAACTAGGATTGAAAAAAATGGAAAGCCAGATTTATTCTGGAACTCGTTTTTCTCTGGGAACGATGGAGATTTGCAGGATATAGGACCAGTACAGATTGGTCTGCTTGATCTCTTCGATCCGGACCCTCAGAATATGCTGACTCTGGCCTTCACATGTCTTCTCACCTTGGCTGCTTTTCAGATTCTGTTGCAGCTCTTCTTTGTATCTCTGGCCATTGTTGTTGCTGCTCTTAAATACTCTTTAATTGCTGCCATACTGCTTTTTATTATTGTTACACTACTTTAAGAATATTTATTGTAAGAATCTGTGTTTATTGAAGTTTTTGTTCTACATCATTTCCGTTTTGGTTTCCTGATTCCAAAATGGTAGATGATATTTTTCAATTGTGAAGATGTTTGAAAAGGCTTATTTTATTCCCATAAAAATTTGAAATTATGACAGTACTGTTCTGAAGGTTGCAATCAACACCTTTAGATTGAACTGGCAAGAATAGCCATCATGAAAGGAGTAGGCCCTGGGTTTGATTTCTAGCCTGCCCAATTTTTAACATGGTATCAAGGCCAGGTAGGTTGGCTGTGGCCGAGGGACTTGAGTCGAAGTGTGTCTTGAAAGGGGGCGGTGGTGGCTCTGGAGCTAGCAATCCACATCTTTATAAGCACGCCTTTCATGAAAAAGGGATGCATTTGACTGGTAAAGCAGCCTGCTGGTTGAGGCCAGATCTTGGGTTCAAAATTCAAATCACAGGCAGTCAATTTTTTCACAACAGTCACGCTAATGGAATCTATTTTTAATTAAAGAATGTTCGGAATTTATGTATTTTCTGATGCAAACAAAATCTGCTGCAGCATCTGCTTTATCTTGGCTTTCATATTTGAAAGGAACAAAAGACTGTCTTTCATTTTTGAAAGGAATAAAGGTTTGTCTGCAGACAACTATATGAAAAAGAAAAAGAGTAACAAGGCTTCAAATTTATGTCATTCTTCTTTGACAGTTTGGCTGAAATGTAGATTGTTTGGTTGGACCTATATCTAAACACGTGTTCTACAATGGCCAAAATCGAATTTGCACTAGATTTACTGAGTAGGTTTAAAGCTACTACTTTATAGATGATAAAGATAAAGCAGGGATCGAGCTCTTTCTATGTAGTGATTTTCATTGTTTGAAATGAAATAATTTTTTTCAGAATGAACTGTTTTCAGATGTACTTGCACTGTTAAGATGGGAGGTTTTGCAAAGAACTAAACTCCACCAAGTAGAAGTCAGAGTTGAAACCTTCAGATACAGTACATGCAGCAATGTGTATATATTTCCACAGATGGTAACCATGAGGCAGAGTTGAAACCTTCAGATACAGTACATGCAGCAATGTGTATATATTTCCACAGATGGTAACCATGAGGCATAGTTGAAACCTTCAGATACAGTACATGCAGCAATGTGTTGGAAATACTGAGAGGGGGGTGAATCAGTATTTCTTTCCAATTGTTATTTTTACCAATTAGATCACTTATATTTAGAACACAATATGAACAATAAGAATAAATGCTTTTATTAAATTCTTCTTTACAATAAAGTAGATACAATAAGTGTAGGGCTCCAACCCTAGATGAAGACACTGATCTTCAATCTCTCAGGCTCCAACCTGTCGCCAAGCACCAACTTGGACTTTTGTGAGGCTCCAACCTCTAGGGCTACGACCTTATCTATCCAAGGCACCAACCTTGCGTTTAGAGGCTCCAACTCCAAGGGCACCAACCCTTCTCTGGTTCAGGCTCCAACCTAGTTTCTTGAGGACACCAATCCTCTAGGGCTCCAACCCACTACTTCAAATCTTCAATATGAATTCAACGGTTCTTCAAGGCTCCCAATGTCTTCTTCAACGAGCCTTGTCAACGACCTTCAACTATCCATTCACTTAGTCTTCTCGTCACGTCATCAATGACAACCTTGATCTCTTCTCGTGAAGGTGTCTCCACTGTCCTTCATGGTACCCAATCAAATTCTTCAAGTCACATCATGATGACATCATGGTCTCCAATCGGCTTCTAGATGACTCTCCAAGGTCAACTAAAGATCAACTCCAACTGCTCTTCAAGATCTCATGATGGCTTCAATGGTCTCCAAACAGAGTCTCCAAGATCAGCTTCTACAAGTCTTCAGATGTCTTCAAGAATCCTCAACAATATATCCACAATAAGTTTTCAAGGTGCTCTTCAAAAATCTCTGTTGTCCTTCACCCTTCTTCCAAAATTCCAGCTATCAAGCTTGCTCTAAAGCTGCAAACACTGTCCTCAATAGATCTGCACAATCTCAACAAATGTCTCTTACAACTGCCTTCAATACACTTCCAAGAATCTGCTTCAAGTCCTCAAGTTTGCTTCAAGACTTAGATTTTCAACGATCTTCAAAAATTGCTGCTCAAAAACCTAGAGATAGGCTCCAACGGTCTCCACTGTTCAAGCCAACAAATCCGAGCCTCATTTTTTCTCCACAGGACTGTTTGTTGGGTTGAGGTCTGTAACCTATACCAAGTTCGAGCATCTTTGGAAGTAGGAATCCGAACTTCATAAACTTGTTGTATGTCATAGCTCCATAGTCAAATGCTTGCTCTACAAGTGACTATCACTACAGGATTCAGTCAACAGAATTGAGCTTGAAGTCTGCACTTGTCTGGGCTTCAGTTTATGAGGACAGTCCGAGGTATGGTAGATATTCACCACAGAAAAGTCTTGAGACTGCAATCTGGAAAAAACAAGTCTAACGGTGCTGACCCTTAACTCAAGCAACTGCAATAATAAAAGGTCTGAAGTTCTGTGCCTATCTCTTGTCCAATGCTGCCAAATAGGTCCAAAGTCCTGTAGCTATCACTCAACAGATCCGAGGTTTGGTTCAGAGGTATGCAACTTCAGGTTTGTACAGTCCGAAGTTTAAGGGTATAATCTGAGTTACTGCAATAATAATTTAGACCCAAAACTCATTTAAATCATTCCTGTGCCTTATCTTTTCCTTTATCCCAGCTGTTGTGGTACTTTTGTTATAATAGCCGAGGTGGATGATTAGGAATGAGGTCCAAAACCCTTATATATAGTATTTTTTGCAAGCCAAAATGAAGAGATACGTCACTGTATGGAGGTTGACTTGAAAGAAGAGGTGCAGGTTGGCTCACTGTCAAAAAAATATTTTTTAACTTGAAAATTCAATATCTCACAAACTACTAGGAGTTTCGGGACAAATAAGGGCTCATTGGGAAGAGGAAAAAATCCTCTTTAAGATGGTCTAGGTCCCATGTTGAAAGATTGCCTCTAAGGTTGGAAAAAATATTTTTCTTTGTGACTGTCTTTAAATTATTTAGTATAGAAAATGATTAGGACAGTACTACTTCTTTGTTTGGCTTCTCCATTGTTTGTCTTCTCCATTACTTGGCTTCTTCATCATCATAGGAACATGTAGGACATCCATGTCATCATGATAGTGTCCAACAATGAGTGTATCATCCATGTCATCATGATAGTGTCCAGCAATGAGTGTATCATCCATGTCATCACATAATTGTGCAGTGATATGTTATAGTGCAACATCATTAGGAGAACTTCAAATAGTCTTCCAACCATCAAATGATATCTTCCACATTATCATCTAGTCTTTCAACCTTCATCAAGTGCCATCATCAATTGTGCTTATTCATTTAGTGTATGACATCATCAAGTGTATGACTCCATCTGTCATCAAGGGTTAAGGTCTAGATCATCAAGGCACATGCAACATTATAGCTAGTTTAAGGACTTCTTAGGACTTCTTCATTGGTTATTTGACTTCTTCATGGGTTGACCTCTTCATTGATGGCATCCTTAGCACCTAGGGATTGCATGACGTTCATTTACATCACAAGATATTTTCCATCTCAATTATTGACATCAATGACAACCTTGATTAACAATCTCCCCCTTTGTCATTGATGGAAATATTCTTGCCCTTCAACATTCTCTCCCCCTTTGACATCAATGGCAAAAGGGGTGCTCGACTACTCCCCCTATCAAGTTGCTTCTCTTTATCATATTTTCTTCGTCAATAATAGTTCTTCATAGGTACGATGCTCCCCCTGTCATGGTGTTCTTCTTTCTGGCAATGTGTTCCATGATAGATGTATTTACATTTCTCGATGAACCAACTCCCCTTGCATGCATAAGCTCTTCTAGCTTCTTTAGACAACAAAGATTGCTACCTTGTGATCAAGTGGAAGAAATCTTGACAATTTCATTATTTTCTTCAATGGAGTTACTCTCGAGAGATGATTTGTCAAGATTGTCCAAGTGTGACTCATCATGGATTTCATAACACCTTTTCACGGAAGACTTCTGCAAGAATAGTCATGAGTCACCAACTCCCCCTAACAGTATGCATGGTCTCCTTTTTGGCAGAGTCTCATCATCAAACACTTGAAATATCACATTTTGCCAAGGATGTCTTCATCAAATCAACAACATGTGTTGTTGGCTGGAGTGTTCAAGAGAATTTCGGATCCAATTTGCTTCCTTTTCCACACTTGTGTAACTTTCTTCTCTAGCTTGGTTGTCATAGTTTTAGCTTGTTTAGGGACCCAAGTCAAGTTACAATCACGAGCCATATGTCCAATTTTATGGCAATTGAAACATTCCATTCTGCTCATAAATGAGGATGCATGATTTCTTATTTCAAAGTTGCTTCTAGGGGATTGACGGGGACCATTAAAATTGTCCTTGTGGTATGCCCTACAATCCTTTGCCATATGCCCAAAGTTTGTACAAGAATAGCAATAACCAAAAAATATACTTTGGTACCTGGGAGATGAAGAGTTCCTTGAAGTACTTATGAAGTCGTTTTGCCTTGGAATTCTTTGATGATATTCATTTCCTTTTGTATTCTTGACATCATCTGTAAATCTCCTTGGAGTAGGGTTTATTCTAATGTCATCTTGACTCTTGCCTTTGCTGGAACTGGGAGTATCATTTCTTCCTGGCTTCCTCACATCCTTGTTCTTTGAATCATTATCATTCTTGCTTGAGGGTTCACCTACATAGCCAAGACCTTATTTATCAAGGGAAGATCTTTGATGACTTAGGATGTCATCTAGGGTTTGAGAACTCTTCAAGTTCTTATTCAGCAAGTCAACTTCCTTTTTAAGAGAGACAACTTCTCCTTTCAATTTTTCACAATCTTCATCTTTCATGACTAGTTTCTTCTTCATTTCTTCTATCATACTTGTTGCTTCGTGTGCTTCCTTTTTAAGGGAGATGATATTTGATTTCATTATGAAGACTTCTTCATTCTTCTTTGCTAGACTGCTCTCCATTTCTTCTTTTATTCTTGTAGCTTCACATGTTTCGACCTTGAGAAGATTGATGTCTGATTTTAGTTTGAAGATTTCTTCATTCTTTTCTTCTAATTGGCATATCATGGTGTTTCTCTCCTTTTCTGCTTCATCAACTTGTCCTTCTATGAATGCCAAAGTTTCCATCACCTTCTCAGCTCCTTGTGCTTGTTTCCTTGCTTCTTCTAGTTGAGATCTAAGAGAGGAGACCTCTTCCTTATATTGACCAATCTCTGCTTCAAGATTGTTCAAGCTCTTAAGTTTTTGTTCAAGGTGGCTTGACAAAGCTTCTTCCCTTTTCTTTGCCTTATCCAATTGATTTTTCATAGATATAAATTCTTCATGATGCTTCCTTTTTTTTTGATGAAATTCTTCCTTAAGTTTGGCAAGCTCCTCATCTCTTTCTTGTACTTGAAGCTTGACAAAGTCAGCTTCCTTCCTTGACTTGTCTTGGTTACCATCTTTCACTTTCTTCTTAAGTTCCTCATTTTCCTTTTTCAAATTGCTAATCTCTTCCATGGAAGCCATAAGTTTATTCAGGAGATCTTCTTCAAAGTCTTCTTTGTTCTCTTCATCTTATAGGTCTTCTTTAGCCTTGTTGTCATCTCTCTTATCTTCAGCTTCGTTGATGGATTCTGGACTTCTTTCTTGTTTTTCATCATCTTCTTGACTAGAGATCATTGTCAACGCTCCTTTTGAGTGAAGATCATGAAGTTCGTCCCATATGACTTTCGTTGACGAACATCTTTTAAAATTGGCCTTCACAGAATTTGGTAACCCATTCAAAATTGCCTTCACTCCTCTTGTATTGTACTCCTTGGATTCTTCGTCCATTGTGTCATTAGTAATCACTGATTTCCAAACTTCAATTCCTTGAGTCTTCAAGAAATTTCTCATTCTTGCCTCCCATATATCAAAATTTACATTGAACAATGGAGCCTTTGCAAATTGATTGACTTCAATTTCGATGGTTGAGGAAGACACATATTTAGGAGGATTGGAGACTTTCTTCCTTGGTTTTCCCATTTGTGTTCTAATGATCAACATTCAAGCTGTTAGGCTTTGAGTGAAGGTACTGGCTCTGATACCAATTGTTGGAAATACTGAGAGGGGGGGTGAATCAATGTTTCTTTCCAATTGTTATTTTTACCAATTAGATCACTTATATTTAGAACACAATATGAACAATAAGAATAAATGCTTTTATTAAATTCTTTTTTACAATAAAGTAGATACAATAAGTGTAGGGCTCCAACCCTAGATGAAGACACCAATCTTCAATCTCTCAGGCTCCAACCTGTCGCCAAGCACCAACTTGGACTTTTGTGAGGCTCCAACCTCTAGGGCTTCGACCCTATCTATCCAAGGCACCAACCTTGCATTTAGAGGCTCCAACCCCAAGGGCACCAACCCTTCTCTGGTTCAGGCTCCAACCTAGTTTCTTGAGGACACCAATCCTCTAGGGCTCCAACCCACTACTTCAAATCTTCAATATGAATTCAACGGTTCTTCAAGGCTCCCAATGTCTTCTTCAACGAGCCTTGTCAACGACCTTCAACTATCCATTCACTTAGTCTTCTCGTCACGTCATCAATGACAACCTTGATCTCTTCTCATGAAGGTGTCTCCATTGTCCTTCATGGTACCCAATCAAATTCTTCATGTCACATCATGATGACATCATGGTCTCCAATCGGCTTCTAGATGACTCTCCAAGGTCAACTAAAGATCAGCTCCAACTACTCTTCAAGATCTCATGATGGCTTCAATGGTCTCCAAACAGGGTCTCCAAGATCAGCTTCTACAAGTCTTTAGATGTCTTCAAGAATCCTCAACAATATATCCACAATAATTTTTCAAGGTGCTCTTTAAAAAACTTTATTGTCCTTCACCCTTCTTCCAAAATTCCAGCTATCAAGCTTGCTCTAAATCTGCAAACACTATCCTCAATAGATCTGCACAATCTCAACAAAGGTCTCTTACAACTGCCTTCAATACACTTCCAAGAATCTGCTTCAAGTCTTCAAGTTTGCTTCAAGACTTCTGTAACTTCTTAGATTTTCAACGATCTTCAAAAATTGCTGCTCAAAAACCTAGAGATAGGCTTGAAAGGTCTCCACTGTTCAAGCCAACAAATCCGAGCCTTCTTATTTTTCTCCACAGGACTGTTTGTTGGGTTGAGGTCTATAACCTATACCAAGTTCGAGCATCTTTGGAAGTAGGAATCCAAACTTCATAAACTTGTTGTATGTCATAGCTCCATAGTCAAATGCTTGCTCTACAAGTGACTGTCACTACAGGATTCAGTCAACAGAATTGATCTTGAAGTTTGCACTTGTCTGGGCTTCAGTTTATGAGGACAGTGTGAGGTATGGTAGATATTCACCACAGAAAAGTCTTGAGACTGCAACCTAGAAAAAACAAGTCTAACGGTGCTGACCCTTAACTCAAGCAACTACAATAATAAAAGGTCTGAAGTTTTGTACCTATCTCTTGTCCAAGGCTGCCAAATAGGTCCAAAGTCCTATAGCTATCACTCGAGCTAAGCCATCCATGTTCAATGTGTTTCACTATTGAATGGCCCCTTGTAGTTGTTTCCCCATAGTTGTTTTTTCTTACTTTTGGTAAGATCATAATGATTCTTTTTCTTGCAATTGTTTCATTTTCCTAGCTTGCTTTGCTTAGCTGTAGCTATCACTCATTTGGAGCAACTCCCCTTCTCTTTTGTCTTCATCCCTTTCATCGTCCCAAATCACCGCACCTGGTCTGTTGTCTATCTGCTTGATGTAATCACTGGCATAATAGAAAGACTCATACGATATGTACCCCTCTGCCATAGACCCCTCGGGTTTTGCCCTTTGTCGAACAAAACCTTTCACTTTCTTCATGTACCTCTCTAAGAAGAACATCCGATGACAAGAAACCACCCCAACTAATTCAACCTCATCTACTAGGTGGATTAGAAGATGAACCTGCAAGTCCATGTAACTCATCGACAGTTCCTTCTCAAACATACAAACAATCTCAACTATCTCTTAACGCCACCGTGGAATGATAGCCACATGAATCTCCTTTGATGTGATCCAACGTAAAAATGCAGATAATTTAGATATGGCATGTCCGATGTCTTGAGGGAATTCATGTTTCACACACCCACACACGAACAAAGGATAATGACACTACAAAGTTATAAACACGTGCAATAATATACAAAATTAGTTATTTTTTATGATCCCTGCATGGGATAAAATTTATTAATATAGCAAATAATAAAATGATCATGCTTTTGACATTATACGTACTCTTAGAAGATTCATATGGTCATGCGATTTCAACCCTGACAAATGGTCATCCATGGTGAAGCAGCGTCGTAGTGAAGACTCGTATGAAGATGGCATCCTCACACCCAATATAACTTCCGTTGCCAAAGAAATATCATATTTTTTTAAATCCATGGAACATCACCTTCTTTGAAATACCATGAATTAGAGGGACCAGCGCCTGCCTCTGATCCTGTTTTTTCTAATTGTGTTGGCCAATGTTTCTTTTTAGTTCTTGAAGTAGTAATATCTTTCCTAACAGCCAATGTGTCACTTAGTTTCGATGATATGTTCCTCCATAAAGAAGATGAAACATTTTTAAATATATGCATGGGATCTAATAAGTGGGTAATCTTAAGGTGCTCCCAATATGGGAGGTTATAAAAGATAGATTTCATTTTCATCCCAATGGGAAATTTCTCAACATAGGTGTCGAAGAATTCTGGATCATCGAACATAGGCTCCCCATTTGAATCGAACATTTCTATGAACTCCTTCTCCTTCAATCTCTCATATGCTCTAAGCCATTCAGCTTGTGTCATTATTGGAGGCCTTTGGGTTCTCTCTCGTTTACCATTGAAATCAGATGCTACTCTTCTGTAAGGGTGTTCTTCTGGGAGGAATACCCTCGCGCAATCATACACTGGCTTTCGTAGGTCCTTGGACCATCTAGCTTTCAAAGAAGGTCCACAACATTTACATCCAAAATACCCTTTTGTTACAAGACCTGCGAGATTATTGTATACAATTAATATGCATGGCACGTTAAAGAATATCATGAAGATCATAACAATTACAACGAATTAAATAACTAATATGTGAAAGAATATTGTTATGTATATAAACAAATCAATAAATTAAACATGTAATTTACCAGAGCAAACTCCTAAGCCTGGATAATCATGTGTCGTGTAAGCACATATGCCATACAACGTAAAACTCCTCTTTGTTGCAATGGGTCTTGATACATCTTATACATTTATCCCATCCCATAATTCCTTCAATTCATCTACCATTGGTTGTAAGTAGACATCCATATTCTTCACTTGTCTTCTACCAAGGACTATAAGAGCCAACATAAGATGTTCATTCTTCACGGACAACCATGGGGGGATATTGTTATTGATCACTACTACAGGCCAAACAGAATAGTTGGTGTTCTGGAGGGAATATGGGTTGACGCCATCCATGGCTATGCTGAGTCGTAGACTTCGTACTTCATCCTTGAATTTTTCGGGCCATGTATCCTCTATATGCTTCATGGCTATTGAATTAGTTGGGATTCGCATAACTCCAAACTCACTTCTGTGTGAGGCATGCCATCCCTGCAACATAGCTAATTCTTTGTAGCAAAAGGGCCTTTAAATCCTTGGGATTATAGGCATGTGCCTCAATATCTTAAAAGGAGGACCAGTACTTGATTTACCCTTCTTTTTTAATTTATCAAACTTGTTATGCCCACATTTCAAACATATCTCTTTGTCTGCATATTCTCCTATATATAGAATACAATCATTTGGACATGCATGATATGATATGTACTCAACACCCAACATTTTCAACAATTTCTTTGCCTCGTCACAGCTACCGGGAAATACATTATCACTCAGAAGAACCTTATCTTTGAATAACCTGTAATTGGTGATCATGGAAAAATATATTAATAATTGTACATTAATGTCGATATAATTATTAACATTCATAAAATTTACTATTTGTAATGTTCATTGTGTACTAATTATATTTCTCAAATTTATATAACGGAGGACTTTCTGGTAACTTACCTTAAAATTTTCGAGAAACATGCATTCGACAAGCCAAACTTTGCTTTCAAGTTGTATAGTAACATCGTTGTCTGCAACTGGGTAGACTTTGACTGACCGCTAGGTCCAAAGAGAGGGGTGGTGGAAGCAAATTTAAGGCTTTCGAAAAAGGTGTCAGCGATATGAGCATCATCCCCTAGCTAATCATCGTTTTGGAATGCATCTAACCACATTGTCTCCATGGCAGTCGTATCCCTTAAGTAATCATCCATACCAACCTCTATTTGATTGCCTCCACTGCCAGCTTGTGAAGAACTACTATTGTTGTAGTCATTCCTAATTGGTGAATCTGAACGTAGCAGGAATTGAATCAATGGTTGATTCAACCATTTTTTGTATTGTTCCTCTCTGATTTTTTCTCTTAATTCAGTCTTCTCTCGATTTGACATTGTCATGGGGTGCAACGAAAGATGGTAGGTAGGTCGCTCATCATCATTAGAATCTTAATAATTTAAAAAAAAAAATTGAACATGATTAGTACAAAATTTATGATATCAATTAGTAACCATGTTGACAATATTGCATGATTGATTGGTTTGACGTTGAAAAAATTACATTAATCAATATACCAAACAATTATAATTATTACCATCATTGTCCCAGGATTGTGGCTAGAAGATGCAATATTGTTACAATTGGCAGGGTGAAGTGGCTATCCATTTTCATCTACCAAACGCGTCTTGCGGTATGCTACTCATGATAAGAGCTTCCGACGTTTTGGAGTTGTTTGAATATTTTGTGCATCTGAACTCGATTTTGAATCAATATGAACCTGCAAATTTGTATACATTATAAATTTAATTAAGTTGTGCATGATTGACATGGATAAAAAACATAAATTCAATTAGATAATGAAAATATAAATAAAATCTGAAGTAAATATTACGTCTCGAGATGGATAGGGAGAACTCCGCGATGGAATTAGAGAAACATTATGGAACAAGCTGGATTTTGAAGAATTTTCCATTCGATATAATTATGATATTGTCTCCCCTCATTTGAGCAAACTCAACAATAAATTTTGGTGCACACACCTAAAAGTAATTTCAGTGCCTTAAAAATGGATTTCTTGTTATTGGCGCTAATGTACAGATCACCGCACCGGTGTGTTTTAGTTACTGCGCACCGGTGTCGTGTTATAAGCAGACACACCAATGCGGTGCTATTAAGTGACGCACCGGTGACGCATAACCGCAAATAAAAAAGCGCAACTCTATTTTTTTTAAGTGAAAAAATAAATAAATAAATAAATAAATAAATTTGAAAAATGGGCGGAAAAATATTTTCGAAAATCTAATTTCGTAAAACAATTCTTTAAATACTAAACATTTTTCATTATTTCACTATTTTTGCAAAGATCTTCAGCCATAGATTTGCAGGAGACATACCTGGAGCAAGAGAGCACGAGAGCACTGTGGAACACCGAAATACGTTTGAACAGAAATATTCAGACAATCAGAATTCCAAACCTCTGGTGATTCAAACCCTGTAGCATAGAATTTCAAACGATCTCATGATTAAAGTTTATTGGTTTTTTTATTTTTTCTGCAGTTTTTTTTACGCACTAAGAAAAAAATTTCAATTTGTTTTTCATTTTCAGAAACAAAATAAAAAATAAAAATTCATTTTTACCCTAAACACTACATTCTTTTTGTTTTTGCCCTTTCTTCTCCATATTTCTGTGATTTCAGAATTAGAGTTTTTCATTTTAGATTTATAGGGTTTTTATTGCTATATATAGGCCTAAGACATCCAACCCACGGGACGACTTGCATAGTCGGATCCCAATCCATATCGACCCTTGCGTGAATTTAAAAAAAAAAAAACAGAATTTTTTTTAATAGTGCGCCCGACGTAACATAGTGCACCGGTGCGCTGGATTATCCCAGCGCACCACAGAAGTACTGTGTGATAAAAAAATTAAAAACATTTTTTTTAATCAGTGCGCCATATGTAAAATAGGGCACCAGTGCGTTATTTCATTATGGCGCACTGCACTCGTGTTGTTTCGGAAAAAAAAAAAAAAAAAAGTAAAAAAGTGTTAATCGGTGCACCATGTAACATATAACGCACTGCACCAAGTCTCCTAGTTGACAGAGAGCACCGTATGGTGGTCCCTTGTTTGCGCAGGGCATTTATGCTACAAAAGCTAACATTGGATGATTTTTATTATTTTGTCTATGTTAATCGGTGTGGTGGTTAGCTTGTAACACATCGATGCTCCTTGTTGACACAAAGCACTGTACAGTGTATTATACTGTTTTGGCGGTGTATTTATAAGACCACTATGCCCCGACGTCGGTGCATACACCATGAATGGCCCACCGGTTTCTTGAGATTTTTTTTTTTTTACCTGAAAAGTTGACAATTTACTTATAAAATATATTAATTAATGATATGGTACAAGTTTCATATTGATAAAGAAATGGCTGACAAGAGATCAAGTAATAAAAACACTGATAACACAAAAAGAAAAGCAAAAAATGAAAGTTCTTTGTAAATTATTTACAAAAAATATTATTTTTGAACTATATGTAAGTTTAACTAATATGTATTGTTTACTGTGTATCATGCAGAGCCACAAAATGACAAAGCTCAATAAAATTATTTCTGATCTAGGACCAGAAGAGCGTAAAATCTTGATGGAAAAATTGCAAAAGAATGAATCAAGTGAATGAAAAAATACTATCGATCTGAATATATGAGTTTCTTTTTTTAATTTTCATTAATAATATACTTAAAATTATTAGATAACATGTGTCAAACAATATATTAATTCATATATGTTTAATGTTCTACATGGACCAACAACTCATAAAAGGAATGATGTTCTAAGAAAAGAAAAAAATAGAACATGCTAATGAAAATGAATTGCTCCTTCCCTCATCTGGAGTGGTGTTGGAGGTTAACGAAATGGGGAAAAACTTTTACAAAAGTTTGAGGGATCTAGTGGAACGAATGTATAGACGTTCTTTCCACTTAAAATACAAAAATCAATCCAATGATTCCAAGAACCAAATTTTATCTAAACTATAAGAAGAGTTTCCAAAGAATTGGTCAATGAGCAATATTAGAATTTTAATAGCAAAAACGCACAAAAACAAAAAATAAGGAATGAAAAAGTAATATTCCTTTAAATGTTTGTCTATAATTATTTATAAATATCACTTTTGTTATATTTACTTTTCATATATCAATATAAAAATTAAATAGTTTATTGTCATGTTACATTTTCAGGAAGATTATGAAAATCTCAAAATATGAACGAGCTAATATTAGAAATATGCCAGTAGGAATGTCCAAAAAAGTGTACAAGGAGATGGTCAAAGGAATGGAAAAAATTGCATCACGGGAGGAGCCATCTCAACAACAACGTGCTTTAAATGTAATATGTAATCATAGAATTTTTAGATCATTAGGTACAATAAATAAACAATTTAGCATTAAATATTATTTTTCAAGCATTTTCTTGCAAAAAAGAAAAGAAAATGAAACCCATTCAGCATATAAAACAAGACGACAAGGAAGGAAAAGGGTTGAGTAATTGTTACTTCCTTATAACAACTTAACTAGATTTCATTTTTGTATTTTTTAAGTTGTTTTACAAAAATCATCATTGAATGTCTTCAAACAGGTGCTAACATACAAAGAAGAACCATCAGACGAATTGATTGACATTGGGTTAAATATGGGTTGTGAGTATACGTTAGCATATCAAAAATTAATGGTGGAATTTGTAAGTATCTATCGACCTTGTTTTACTTAGCTCTGTCTATAATTAATAGAACAAAAAAAATCTTTTATATTAAATATATGATTTTTTATGGGGCATAAAACTTGCAGGAAACAAAGTATGGAACTGTGCCAACAGATGAAATCTTGAAAGATGGCATACTACATGGTTTTGAAAGAATGTGTAAAGTTCATGAGTCATTTGTTTCTATGGTACGTCATTTCTTTTCGATTTACATTGATGTGTATTATTTAATATTGCAATTTTCATTATTCTCACCAATGTATATACACTCATTACTGTTTATTTTTATGTTTGTAGATGGAAGGTGAAGAAAAAGAAAACAATCAACACCGTGAACAAAACATTCCTGAAAATAACCCAAATCATGGAAGTAGCTCTAACAGTGACAATAGTTCAAGCTAAGAATGATAATCACTATGTTTGGATATCAAAGCAAGGCATTGTATTATTTGAAATATTTGTCTATGAAATCAGACATTTTGTTTAATGTAATGGACATAGTGTCCCAATTGAAAGACAAAGGGATACCAATAACTGCCTCATTTTGTATCAAAAAAGATTGTCTTATATATGTGTGTGTGTGTGTGTGTGTGTTAATTTATTCTATTGCGTTCTCCATTGTCGCTATGAAATGTAACAACAGTGATTAAATTTATGGATGATTAACTATTATAATGAAGAGATGTGAAATTTGATGATATGATATAATAAATTAATCCAAACATCACATTCTAATGCACTAATAAAAATTTAATTCATATGAACACTGTTATAAGATATGTGTCATCTTTTTATAAATAATGAACTAAAAAAAATCACAATAATTATGATATGGTATAACAAATTAATCCAAACATGACATTCAAATGCATTAATAAAAATTTAATTAATATGAATATTGTTATAAGATGTGTCGACTTTTGATGAATAATGAATTTAATAATCACAAATTTCACTGTCACAGGTTGATGTTTCTAAAAAATACAAAATGAACACCGATGCATGACAGTTACTGTACACCGGTGCGTTTTTATGATACAGCACACTGGTGTGTTTCTATGACCTATAAGCACCGCACAAATACCAATACCAATTATAAATCTTTGTGTGTTTGTGTGATACTGCGCATCGGGGCATTTGTATGACCCATGGGCACCGCACAAATACCAATATGAATTAGAACAAATGGTGCATTTGTCTGATACTGCGCACCGGTGCGTTTCTATAATTCGACGTACTGGTGCATTGAGACGATCTATGAGCACCGCACAAATCCCAAGACCAATTAGAACGGCCCCGTGCGTTGTATCACCAACACTGCGCCTCAGTGCAGTTTTATACCTTGACGGCCCAGTGCATGCACCTTCGACCGCCTCGGGCCACCTTCTAGATGGCGCGCACCAGTGCGTTGAAACCTTAGTAGCACACTAATGAAAAAATCATCTGTAATAATCTCCAGCCACCCAGTTTTTTTAGTTGTGTTGAAATTCCGTTAAAAGCTCCGCCAAAACCTCCGTAATCGTAAACGGATGTTGTAGCAAATGTGTTTTTGACAATTTTGGCCAATTTTATAACACTAAAAACCTACTTTATAACCTCCGCTAAAGGGTCTTTTCCTTGTAGTGTCTCCCTCATGTTGTGTTATAAAATTACTTTTTTAACATAACTACATGGCCATGCTCACTATGAAGGTTTGAATCTATCCCTTCTTCTAAGCATTCAAAATTTAAAATGTATAGAAGAGCAAAAAAACAATGATCAAACACTGGTACAATGAGCCAAATAAGGACAATGATCAAGTGGTAAAACTGCTCAATTTTCGAGTTCAATTGAAGTTGGACAGACTTCATATCAAATAGATTGTCCATCATGGCTTATTAGCAAGGAAAGCAGGGGGAGTGCAATCTAACTTAGTGGTAAGTATGAAATCCTTGCTTAAATTGACCCATGTTAATCCAGTCGTCTCCATTCTCCAAGTGCCCATCCTGCAAGTAAAGCTAATCTACGTTCAGAGAGCTAGAGAACCTCCCCTGTTTCGATGTGACTATATGTGATCGTATCGAGAAAAAATAACCTCTACTCACATCTCACTTGGGGAAGAGATAGAAGACATGAGAATGATGCTGGAGGAATTCAAAATGAGCCATGAGAGACAATTTAGGACCTCTGAGATTAAATATGTAATATTCAACACCAAATGCTTGTTGAAAGACTCAAAATGGCCAAGCACCATAACAAAACGAATGGACGGATGGGTGTATACAAGATAAGGTTCCATGTGACTGAAATAATCAAACTGAAACTAAAGTAGGCCACTTGGAAGACTAGGAATGGTTAGTGGGGGGACGTTCTTTTAGTCTTAGAGCTATGGAAGCTCTTATAAATCCCCAAGTAGTGAGGAGAGGAAGGACACCCAAATAATGATAACGAGTATAATGACTTAAGCTAGTAGACCAAACAATGCATTGTTAGCAACCCAGAAGCTGGAAAAAAATTCTAAGAGCATTGTTATGTAGCCAAATAATGGTATATTTTATCTTTTCAAGAATTATCAGTCTAAACCTTGCTCATGTCCAAGTTGTAATTCAATATCCATGTCAATATAAATATTTCAAAGGGAAATATAATTGTAGAGGTTGTTCTTTTGAACACCTTGTTCGAATGTTGCTCATCTATTTGTTGTAGCTTGGTTCTCTCAATGTAATAAAGATTTAGAAAAAAATTAATATACATGTTTAAAGAAGAAGGCACTTTTAGGTGTAAGCATATATGTAAATTCAGAATTTCAAAAAAAAAAAAAAAACTGATGTAGATTTGTCTTAACTCTAGATTTATTAAAAGTGGATCCTAAATTTATTAAAAGCTTGGAAGGATTACAAACCTAGGTAAAAACATGGGAAGGTGAACAAGTGCTACAATTGTGTGATGATAAGAAAACTCAAGAAGGGAGGATTGTGATGTCCCTTTCTAATCCATAGAGGCATGAGAGGGGTGGAGTCATAGCCTAGTTGGATCCCATGGGCTATTGACAGAAAATAATGATGCCACTAGAATAAAAATAAATAATAATTAACTAAAGGTGGTAAAAGTAACTTTAGGAAAAATAAAGTGACCCATGGTTTTTGTTTACCACCCCTATTTTTTGGAGGAGGAAAATATTATTAAAAACAGGAGACTCAAGGGGAGGCATGCAAAAAAAATTATTGGAGAATAAGGAACTCAAGTAGCTTGCCAAGAGAGGTGGAAATCCTTAGTTGATTCCCAGTTTCGGTGTTGAGATATACACACTAGCTTGTGGCATTGGTTTCGGTGGTTGCAAAGCCACCCTAGCCAATTATTGCGTTCTTGTAAGTTGATTCTAATGGGATAAATTGGGAAGCATGAGGAGGGATCGAGATTTATTTTTCCAAGAAGTTCAAGCCATATGGAAGAAGGCTGAATTCTACTTTCAATTGTGTGCTCTAGAGGGCCAAACCCCTGCCCACAAGGGAAAGTCAAATTATTCCATCCTCATAAGTTGTCTAATTGGAAATTACAGGAATATCTTAATTATGGTAGAATGAGATTATTAGAAGTTGAATCTCCATATTAGAAGGGTCACATTGGTCTGTGGGAAAGTAGTGATATTGGGTAACAAGGTTCAACACTTAGAATATTGGATCCTCATGGCTCTTGGAGGCCAAAATCCCAAGTAGGTTTTTGCTGCAAATTACTAGTTGAATAATGTCTTCACCAAGCGAGCCAAATTAATATTCTCTAAAGGATGAGTTTTTATATGCGTTGTCCATTTTGGACGGGTCGAGTATACCTGTAACAACTGACTCATATTAATGTGCATGTTTTCCATTTTTGAGTGGTCGAGTATACCTGTAAAAACTAAATCATGTTGTTGTGTGTTGTTCATTTTGGTGGGCCCAAGCATACCTATAGCAATTGAGCCATATTGTTATGCATGTTGTTCATTTTGGAGGGGTTGAGTATACCTGTAGTAGTCGGGAAGTTCCGTCAACATTGGCTAGGTCCTTATATGGTAAAGAAAATCACTAATGGAGGATATGTACGGTTAGCCACACTACGTGGTGACACTATCCCAGGGTATGTTAACGGCAACCAGCTTAAACTGTACCGGACCAAATGACTATATGGCCGACGTAGCTGTATTGGGTGGCAATACGCGTAGGCCAGAAGAAAACCGTAGGCAAGCTTGTTATATGCACAGGGGTCATTCGCAGGTCTGGAAGCCCGGAGAGGTGCGCTGGGGTCACAGGGGTCGATCACAGGCTTGGAAACCCGGGGAGGTGCATTGGGCACGCAGGGGTAATACACAGTTGCGAAAACTAGTCGTTGGAACTGTAAAACTGAGTAAAAAGCAAATTTTACCAATGAAAGGAGCGGGCAATTGGCAATTAATGAGGCGATTTCTGAAATTTTTTTACCGTTTACTTGATGGTAAGTTTCTGATAAGCCTCATCCAACCGTTGTTTTATCTCCAAGGCTATAAAAGCAGAAGGGTAGATAGGAAGTGGGTTCCGTGCATCTTGAACAGTTTGTGCTTTGCGAAATTCTGTGACTATTATGCTTTGTTAATGTCTGGGCAAGCTACTCCTTCTAATAGTAGCAATCCTGAATTTCTCTTCCGAGTGAGAATGACTGCAACCAATTCGGTTGAATCATCACAGACTGTGGTCTCCACTGATGAGGTTGAAGAGGTCACCCCTGAAGTTGAAGAGGTTGTGTCGACGCCAACCAAGGGGAAGAAGGTTGAGAAAAAGAAGGGAAAAGGGAAAGGCCAGGAGCAAGGGCAAGGGAGGGTTGTGAAATGGGTTGGAGGGAAGCCACGCACCTCCCCTCGAAATGTGAAGTCCCCTCTGAATGGTGCCCCAGGCACGTTCTCCGAACCCGTCAAAGAGACCTTTGTTCGCTCAGGAAGAGGCCCGGATCGCCGAACCAATCACATGGTTACCACCCTATGTCAGAACTCGCCGACCCTCAGTGCGTACACCGAATAACCTGGAAGGAATGTATGCACACCTACAAATGCCACTGATTCCAAGCGAGGTCCAATAATTGGAGACTCCTTTGGAAAACTCCACTCGATAAAATTCGACGATCACAACCTGGCCAACCTAGAAGCCTTCCCAGAATTGGCGCCCGAATTGTACCTAGAAAGAGTACTGGAAGACGACGTGCTGTGGGTCGTCCCAATGTCGTGGACGAGCAGGCTAGAAAAATTGGGTTTAAAAAACTTGCTTCGAATGCCTCATTTTGGCTGGTATAGCATAACTGACCGAGTCGTGTGACAATTGCTAGCCCTAGTCCACGACGGCAGCTTATGGATCTAGGGCCACATTCCCATTGATGCCGCCCTCATTCACCGTATTACTGGCCTACCCATGGAAGGGCCGAATCCCATGGAGCGTGTGGGTAAGAAGTATGAGCAACAGATCGCTGATAAGGTGCGCGATGACTACAATGTGGAGCGGAACACTAAGGGGTTCCCAATTAACACCAAAAATGACTCGGGGGCGCGCTTGGGTACACTATTTATAGCATGTAAAAAGATGGGCAAGTGCCAGGTTGCGACCATCTCTGCTTATGTCATTTAGTTGGTTGGTCGATGCGAGAAGGGGGTCTGCTTCAACTGGTCCCAGTTCCTGTGCAGTGAATTTCTGGAGAACATGCATGAGGCCCAGGATCATGGAAGGGCATTCTGCTACTCCTAGTTGCTGCTCCTCATCGCGTTGGTCGCATGGGAAGCCTCGGAAGACTTGGTCCTCCCTGAGCTCAAGCCGGATATGTGTGAAGGGGCGCAGTATGAGAATTTGTGGGATTCAAAGGATGATCAGCACATTGAAGATAATAAAGTCTTCTGGGTCTTATTTCAAAGCGAGCTCGCAACAACAATCCACTCCCGGCCGTGCTTGTCACCAGTGATTTATGACAAGTACAAGAGCATCGCAACGTTTCAGGTCATAATGCACAATGTGCAGATACGGGGCCGTAAGGATCCAGCATGGTTATCACTGCCATACATGGTTTCTGACGAAGAAATTGACCGACTCATTGCCACTTGGCCACCACACTAGAAGCCGGGCTTAAAATTGGGTACAGTTGACACTGCAGGTACGAGCACCAAGAAGACTACCCCACCTGACACCACCAAAGAGACAGAAGGACAGGGCAAGAACGCCAAGAAGGGTGCGGAGCCGGAATCACAAAAGGATTCGCAGCAAGACATAGACGCAAAGGGTTTGGATGCGTAGGGTGCTGACTCTGAACGTGGTATGAAGCGGACCGCCGACCCTCTTAAAGGCCAACGGAATAAATGATGGACCATAAGGCCTGGTAGGGAGACAGAAGTTACTCTGATAGAGGAAGATCTGGAGTAGATCGCAGACGCAGTCACCCTCGCCTTAGAAGATAAGTGGCTAGCTTTGGAAGAGCATCAGAAGGCCACGGTCGCTACGCTCTAGTCTAAGTTCTGAGCTCTGCAACTCAAAACCGATACCCTACAAACAAGCATGATTCAGACGAGGCCACCCCCAACAACCAGCATTGAATTGATCATCACAACTGAAAGCTGCCTCTACCCCCTTCTAGGCGCAACATTCATTCTAAGCCTGCCTGCCTTAGGAGCGCGAGTCCAGGCCTGCACAGAGGTACAATTGGACTTGGCCCGACTTCTGCATGAACCATTGCAGGTCCTCCACTCATCCATTTTCGAGGAGATTCAACACAGAGACCGGCGACTACACCAGCAGTTGAATATGGCTGAGCAGACGATTGCGGAGAAAACCGCCGAGGTGTCCCAGGCATAGGCTGCATGCACCGTTGCCTCCACACAGCAGACTGAGTTGGAACGTCTCATCAGTAGGCTCTGCGCAGATGTGAACGAGGATATACCAGCTTCTGCTACCCCCTAGGGCAAGATCTAAGGACTTTCTGCCGCCCTAAATGCATCAAGGACTGATATTTAGACTGTCAAAACAGAGATGGAGCAGCAGATTGCTGCCCTGCAGGCCAAATTGCAGCCAGAAACTCCACCTGAGGTAAGAGCCCAGCGAGCTGCGCTGGTCACAGAGGCCACCAATGCCATCACAGCTCTGATCGCTCAAGGCGTAGAATTGTTGGAGACAGATATGCAGTTGTGTTCTAAGGTGCATTGCATTCCTATCCTGCGTGAAATCACCCAAGAGCTGCACCAGAAGGAAGAATAGTTCGAGCAGATGGAAGCTACAGTGCCCACGCTGGTACCCACTCAACGCCTGGGATGACTATGTACCAGCCATGCACTTAGGGATGATCTTGAAGAGCTCCGCCACAAAAATAAGGTTCTAAGTGACCACCTTAAGCCACGGGCTGATGAAGCCCTCAAGCTCTCTTAGGAAGTGGATGTCGCAGTTAAGGAACTGAACCAGACTTTGGAAAGTGTCACTGCTGCTATAGAAGTTCCAACTTCGCAGAAGTTGGTGGATATTGCACAAAATGTTGTTGCGCAAATCGAAGGAGTACTGCCCCCTCTGGTTGATGCGATAAAGCAGCTTCAGGCGAAGATGCAAACCCCACAACCGCAATGACTCGAGATGAGTCACAAGATTGTGTTGGGGGCCTATTGGAATGGGGTTCCCTAACCTGCGTTTTTGATATAATTTTGTAATAGTTGGCCTTGCATAGGGGTTTTTGGGTGGGTCAAAGCCCCTAATGTTTTGTAACAGGTTAAAGGGTAGCTCTAGGGTCCGCAAACCACGGTTTGCGAAACATCGATAGCAAAGGCTACGATGTTATAAATATATAGATAGTTGGGTCTAGTAGAAAAGTAAGAAGTAAGATTGATGCTACATGTGAATTGTGGAGATCCGTTTGGGTTGTTTTGGGTAAGGACTCCTGTTGGCTGTGTGCGTGGAGATCCTCAGTCCTGTTGTGTGCGGACCCCGCTATGCTATGTGCACGAGCTGTGTTTTGGATTGTAATTGGGTTTTTGGATACTAATGAATGCGGAGTATATTTTTGGTATCTAGATTGATCGTGTTTATTTCTAAAGTGCATCTGTGATATTTATTTAAGCTGTGAATGTACCTATGATCTAAGAATTAGCTGCGATTGTAATGTTCTGTGATGGTATTTGCTGATGTGCACGTGGATGCAAATGTATTGATTAGATCTATTAGAAATAGTAGCTTTGTTATGGTTATGTACTGATTATACTATTCAAAGAGCTGTGAATAGACTCATTATGTGCGAACCTAATAAGTTGAAACACAGATCTGCCTTAAATTAACTACTCTCTCCCAGGGTGCGGAAACCTAGTTCCAACACCCTCCCATACTACTTAGGGTGAGACCTTGGCCTGCGAAAGTAGGTCATTGCCGAAAGAGCCAATAATATAGGGGTTTTTTGGAAAACCTTAACCTTTGAACCTGGGTCAAGACCCCTCACGCCAACAATTCAAGACCATACCCATTAGGTTGGCTAAAAGAAAAGACTCAGATTAATGTCACAAAGCAGTGTCGTTTAGAATTTTCCATCATAGCTAATTACATTGATGAAGTGGATTTAGATGGGATTCCATTAGAAATATGTGGAATAGTGATAGGAAATCCTTATCTCTATGATCGTGATGTTGTGTTTCATAGGAAAGAGCATTAATATCACCTTAAGAAAGATGGGATCGAATACATTGTCAGGGCACATAAAATCAAAACACACTTGGATTTAGTTACTGCTAATCAGATGAAGAGACTAATAAATTCAAGTAAAAGATATGTACTCATGGTTGTAAAAGAAAAACATGAGGATCGACATGATTCCTTTTCAAGTTGTGAATCTCAGTTTAAAGATAGTTTGGTTAAAGTGGTAGATTCTTTTCAAATTCTATTTAAAGAATCAAAACATCTGACTCCTAAATGGGAAATACAACATGAGATACAATTGATGTATGATGCCCCTCTTCATAATGTCGGAATGTATCGCATGTCGGTCATAGAGAATGAATAAATCAAGAAAAAAATCCAAGATATGGTTGAAAAAGGCTTCATTCGACCCATTTCATCTCCATGTGGTTCACCCATAATTTTGGTTCCTAAGAAAGTCAGTGTATGGAGAATGTGTGTCGACTTTAGGGCTTTAAACAAAATCACAATCAAGAAAAAGTATCCTCTTCCTAGAATAGATGATATACTTGACCAGTTGAAAAATGTTGTTCATTTCACTAAGTTGGATTTGCGTAGTGGGTATCATCAAATTCGCCTTGCAGAAAATGACATATGGAAAACCACATTTAAAACTAGGCATGGGCTATTTGAATGGTTAGTGATGCATTTTGGTTTGTGTAATGCTCCATAAACTTTCATGTGGGTTATGAATGATGTACTCCATCCATACATTGATAAATTTTTCATAATATACTTAGATGATATCCTGGTTTTCAGTTCCATTATGGAAGAACATGTTAGGCATGTTAAACAGGTCTTTGAAGTGTTGCAAAGGGAAAAAATGTACCTTAAACTGTCCAAATGTGAGTTTGGGAAAACTTCATTGATTTATCTTGGTTACATAGTTGGAGGTGGTCATTTGAAAATATATCCAGCTAAAATCGATGTGATTGTTAAGTGGCCAATACCACAGAACGTGACTGAAGTTAGGAGTTTTCTAGGTGCAGTTCAATATTGGAGAAAATTAATCTCTCAGTTTTTTTTTATTGAATCATCGTTACATGCTTTACCAAGTTCTAAAGTTTCCTTTCAGTGGGGAGGGAAACAACAAAAATCTTTTGATACACTAAAGCAGAAAATTGTCACAGCACCAATCTTAGCTTTACCAGATCTTCAACAGCCATTCAAAATTGAAACAGATGCTAGTGGTTATGCAATGGGTGCAGTCTTACTTCAAAAAGGGAAACATATATTTTTCATTCAAAAAAAAATTCTAAGGCATTTGCAAATTATTCGACATATGATAAAGAAATGGTTGCTTTGGTTGAAAGTGTAAAGAAATGGAAACACTGCTTAATGGGTAAGTAAACAGTGATTCACAGAGATCATCAGCCGCTTCAGTCTCAGACTAAGTTGCAACAATCTCGCCATTACAGATGGATGGGATTTCTTCAGAAATTTCACTTATTAATTAAGTACAATAAAAGTGTAACAAACAAAATAGTTGATATGTTGTCTATACCATCTTTGAATGCTTCAGTAGTGCTACAAAATAGTTCTTTAAAACTTGAAAGTTATTTAGAACAATATAGTACAGATGTTGATTTCAAAGATATTTATGAATCACTAACTCCTGGTACTCAGGTGGAAGAATTCAATTTTCATGTTCATGATAGGTTGTTATATCATCTGGGTAAGTTGTGCATACCATAGATAGAAAGGGCGCATGTTATTCGGGGAGCACATTCTTCTTTCATTTCATGACATTTTGGCGTAAGCAAGCCAATGGCGCAAATTCAAAGGTATTGATACTGCAGAAAACATCCTAATTTGCGGGATGAATCTTTACCTTATGTGCAACATGCTTATAATCGAGCCTTACATTCTTCAACTAAGTGATCGCCAGTTGAACCGTGTTTCGGGTACCTACCAAAGTCACCAATGGATTTCATGTTTGGTGAAGAAGATAACGTGGATGGACATGAAAATACAAACAAAGAAGTTAAGTTCATTCAACGGATACAACAAATACATGAAGCAATGCAGGATCAGTTAGAGAAGAGTCAGGCCAAGTACAAAATGCGCCATGACAAGCATCGAGTGGATCATCATTTTTAGGTCGGTGATCATGTATGGTTGTATATCAGTAAAGAAATATTGAAATGTGAAGGTAATAAACTGAAACCCATCAGGTATGGTCCTTTCAATATTGTGGAAAATATTGGAAATAATGCATTCTGGTTAGATTTACCTCCTTACATGCATATTTATTCAGTTGTAAATGTAGAAAATATGAAGTTGTATGAACCTCTGATGATCTTTGATCCAGAGGAAGATACAAATATTCCTACAGTTGATGATTTGGCACCTGAGTATATGAATGAGTTGCAGGAAAATAACATCTTGGATAGGAAGGTTCACACTTCAAGGCATGGATATGTTGAATAACTTCGAGTGGGATTCAAGGGCATGAATCCTAGCAAGTCGAGGTGGATGGAGATCTGAAGAGTGAGGGAGTTGTACCCTCACCTTATGTCTTCTTAAATCAAACTTTTGTTGGTCCAAAAGATTTCAAGTGGAGAGGATTGATCCAGGAGGATCTTGCATTAGTTCAGTCTTCAGTTCTTCAGTTTCTCCAATTTTTCTGATGAGAGTCTTTATTCATGGTGAAATCAAAATGCGGTTCATGGTGCAAGTTACTTCTTCATGGTGGAAATGTCATTATGTGGTGTTAGAAATGCCATGGTGTAAATGACAAGTAACAAATGTAATGGTCATAAATCTTATGGTGGAGACCTATGCTTAGTGGCTAAACTACATGTTCCTAAACCATACCTAGCACATATGTTAAAAACCTATGTTATGGTCCTAAGTCACAAACCTAAGGTGATAGCACTAACCATATGAAACAATATCAAACCTATGGTGATATAACCTTTCGGACAATGTTAAAATATGTAAAAGACTTGTTTATTAAACACAGTCGGAATGTTATCGATATAAACGCATGAGAAGATTAACCGTCGGGTGGAGGGCATCATGTGAACGCAGTCAGCCGAGGTTAACAATAATATAAATGTGCAGTTGCATTAAGTTGACCGTTGGGAAGACTGCGTCAGAGAATGTAAAGCTGTCACATGCGGATGAGTCACCGCACAGTTTTTGAAACCATCGGAGCCTAACCGCCTATGTGGCAGTCAGTAGTTTGACCATCAGGAGCTGTCACATGTGGTTTTCAAACCTCCGCAGTTTGCAGAAACCATTAGTTCTATTTTTAATATAAAGTTTATATTTTGGTGTTTTGTTATGTGCACTAAGTTTAAATCAACCCACCATGTAACAACTCCTAAGTGTTACACTACTATTGCACCGAGAACAACTATCCATATATCACATTGACTTCACTCAACCACATGACATTTTTAGCCAAAGTTCGACCTGAACCTGCATTATAAAAAACACCATTTCTCGTGATGGGAAAAAAGGAGTGATTTTGAAGGCTTGTGTTCAGATTTCTGAAGAGAGAGGCAATTTTGTTTTCAATGTATCTTGGTCGTCCGGAGGCAGAATTGGGAACTGAGATAAGCGTTGGAAAGCTAGGAGAGAGATATTTTTGCTGACAAAGACCAGAGGTGCCTGCGAGCACATTCATTCTAGTTTATTTATGTGTAAATACTTCCTTGGATCAATCCTTAATAAAACAGACGCCCATCTTGAAAGCGGACCTGGAGACGTAGTCCACCAGGGATGAACTCCATAATCAACATTTTTCATCTTCTATCTCTATTATTTTCTTGAAATTCATGTTTAAATGTGCTTCTTAAGTTCTGTATTAAGTCGTTAAATCATTTTCTTTCCTTTAGTATTCCACACTAAGGGATCAAGTTAACAATCAATTCATTGTTGGAAAATATTCAATTCTACTTCAACATTATTTCAGATCAAAGGGAAAAGGTCTTACTTGGACTAAGGATTGCAACAAGAAACAGTGAAGGAGGAATTCTGAAACATCATCCTTGATCCTAGTTGGAAAATAATCACCTAAACTAGGTGGGGCCCACACAGGCTATTTTTAGGTGTATGTCTATTTTTAGACATGGTGAGCATATTCTATATGTAGCAGGAAGCTATTTGTAGATGGTTGGTCAAATGTGAAAAATAGATGAAATTCTATCTTTATAATATTGGGCGAAGTCTATTTATAGAGCGATGATCTAAAAATAGATGCATGTCGATTATTATTAGCTCTTAATAATAATCAGACACTAAACAGCAACTTATTCTCTTGGAGCACTTCAGTTCAGTGCATAGATGTGGCACATCAGCTGACAGAAGGAATTATGCTATTCCTGAGGGTTTACTGGAGCTAATGCATGGAGGACTTCAGTTAGAACTCATGTGACAGAGTTTGGTGGAGTTGGAGAAGTAGTTGGTGGAGTTGTATTTAGTTTAACTCGGTTAGACTCGGTTTAGCTAGTTGTATCTAGTCTAACTGATTGATACACTAATGAGAGTGGTGTGAATTAATTATTAATTAATTCACTAAAAATTAACTCATTAATCAACTGAAGAATACATCAGTTAACTACAGTGCATGGACAGTTTCAGTGGAGACCAGTGGAGAGGTAGGTGAAAGAGCAAGTGTGACTATTAGTTGTGACTATGCTGTTGCATTGTTTGCACCACACATTCATTAGAGATGCCAATGAGGATTGCGCAGTCAATATAGGGTGGATTCGAGTTCATTCAGAGCTATTCTTCAGTAGGGATTGCGCAGTAGAGGCAGGCTAGAGGCTAGCAAAGATCGGTGCATGGATTTGCAAGATCGGGCTTGATTAGTGTGTAGTGATTGGATTGTACTGAGAGCTTGTGATAAGCTTTGTATGAGGATTGTTACATGATCTCTATGAAATATATTATATACAGATATTTGGGGTTTTTAGCTTCAGGCTTTCCTGTTAAAACATTGTGTTCATATGTGTGAATTTTTATGGTTTCAATGTGTGCATGCAATTGATTTAATTTCTACATGTGATGATCAATGGTGGAATAGATTCTGTATTGTGCATGAAGTTCAAATAGTGTGTAATCAAGAGAATATTGGACATATTCATGCGTAGTGCATATAATTTCTACATGGTATCAGAGCGTTGATCATTGGAGCAATTGCAATTATTGAAACAGTTGAGTTTTGTGCTGGTGGAATTCGAAATTGCTGCAGGGTTTTCTTGGTGTCGAAGTTGAGCATTCATTGAAATTTCTTTCAACGGATTGTGATTGGAGTATTCCCTTGAGGGCAGCTCAAATTATATTGCATGGAAGGATAGGATGGAGGTGGTGCTGGAGGATAATGGGTTGAAGGAATTCATAGATGTTGAAATTCCTAAACCGGGTTCTAGCGATGCAGCCGCACTTGACGCATGGAAAAAGAAGGTAGCAAGGTGTCAAAGGATTCTGTTGGAAGGTGTGAAGGATCACATTGTGTCCAGCCTTCACGGTAAATCCACTCCATTCTTGATGTGGAAGGCTTTGACAGAATTGTTTCAAAGCAAAAGTGACCAGAGGAAGTTGGCGCTTAAAGACAAGCTCAAGAAAATAAAAATGGAGAAGAATGACACTATTCCGGTATAATTGACAAAGTTTGTCCACTACAGGGATGAGCTTGGGAGTGTAGGAGTTAGTGTGGATGAAGAATACTTGGTGAGCTTGGCTCTCCTTGGGCTTCCGAAGAGTTGGCATAGCTACGAGGACTCTGTCAATGGTCGGGAGAAACTGCCAGGATGGGAGCAACTTTGGTCGGATCTTGTGCAGGAGGAGATAAGGTGGGGTACCAAGGATGGCTCTTCATCAAATAATGATGATGAAGAGGATTGCGCTTTGGCTGCCAAAGCAAGGAAAGGGAATGGGAAGAAAAATCCTTCTCAATTCGGTGTGGATGGCAAAGAGCGTGACATGTCCAAAGTGAAGTGTTTTCATTGTCACGAACATGGGCATTTCACCACACATTGTCCACAGAAGAAGAAGAACAAGAAAGCTACTGGAATTGCAGCTGGTGAGGCTCTTGCCTCGCAATTTGAGCTGGACTTCTCATTGATCGCATTCATGGTGTCTAGTGCATTGGGATCAGGGTGGTACTTTGATAGTGGTGCTTCCTTTCACATGACGGGAGATGTGAACCTTTTCAGTGACTTGGTGGAGAAAGATCTCCAGTTGCATGTTGAGTTGGGTGAAAATGGACGATACAATGCGACCGGCATTGGTACCATTACCTTTCAGAGGGAGTCAGGTAAACTCATTCTTTTACAATATGAAGTGCATGTTCCAAGTTTAAAGAAGAATTTAATCTCAGTCGCAATGTTAGAGGATAAAGGGTATGATGTTGTCTTTAGTGAAGGAAAATTTTTCCTTCGGTACAAAGCAACAGGACAATTCAAGAAGGTTGTGATTCAAGCAAAGAATCTCTACAGACTTGAAGTAGATGGGATTTCTACGGATTTTCCTACTAATGGGAAGTGCAAGAAAGCCATGCAATTGAAGCTTGAGAGGGAGCAGGATTTGCATGCAGGTAAGAGTGAACCTCGGGATGTGGAGTAGCCACAAGATGAGGATCATGGAGTGGGAGAAACCACTCATGCAGAGAAATTTTGTGCCAGATGGGTAGAGGGAGTGCATGTAGCTATACCACCAGGTGAGAGGTGGGGCGACATGCATGAGTAATCCCAAGAGGATATTTTTGGGCAGGATTCATTGAGATGGTGTGGATATCATGAATTGAACCTGGCTACGAGGTGCCCATAGAGCAGCAGTAGCATGATCAGTTGGATTGATGCAGGCAGATCAAAGTGACAGTGTCGGATACTGGACCGCGGTTCAGAGTTGATAGTAAGTGTAGATTTCAACAGCGCAGTGGTTCCTGAATACATGTGCAGTTGGTACCAGCAGAAGTCGAAGACTTTGATGATAGATGCATTAGATTGATTGAGTTGTTTGGAGCCTTTTCAGTTTCGGAAGAGTTGCAGAGAAGATGCATGGAGTTGCATGGCACTTGCAAAGGTTGCAGGGCGAATGCCTGGAGTTGCATGTCGCATGCAAAAATAGTCATTTCTTGTTGAGAGGGAGTGTTGAAGATTGCAGCAAGAAACAGTGAAGGAGGCAACCTGAAACATCATCCTTGATCCTAGTTGGAAAATAATCACCTAAACTAGGTGGGGCCCACACCGGCTATTTTTAGGTGTATGTCTATTTTTAGACATGGTGAGCATATTCTATATGTAGCAGGAAGCTATTTGTAGATGGTTGGTCAAATGTGAAAAATAGATGAAATTCTATTTTTAGAATATTGGGCGAAGTCTATTTATAGAGCGCTGATCAAAAAATAGATGCATGTCGATTATTATTAGCTCTTAATAATAATCAGACTCTAAACAACAACTTATTCTCTTGAGCACTTGAGTTCAATGCACAGATGTGGCACATCAGCTGACGGAAGGAATTACACTATTCCTAAGGGTTTACTGGAGCTAATGCATGGAGGACTTCAGTTAGAACTCATGTGACAGAGTTTGGTGGAGTTGTATTTAGTTTAACTCAGTTAGACTCAGTTGAGCTAGTTGTATCTAGTCTAACTGATTGATACATAGTGAGAGTGGTGTGAATTAATTATTAATTAATTCACTAAATATTAACTCATTAATCAACTGAAGAATACATCAGTTAACTACAGTGCATGGATAGTTTCAGTGGAGACCAGTGGAGAGGTAGGTGAAAGAGCAAGTGTGACTATCAGTTGTGACTATAGTGTTGCATTATTTGCACCACACATTAATTGGAGATGACAATGAGGATTGCGCAGTCAATATAGGGTGGATTCGAGTTCATTCAGAGCTATTCTTCAGCAGGGATTGCGCAGTAGAGGCAGGCTAGAGGCTAGCAAAGATCGGTGCATGGATTTGCAAGATCGGGCCTGATTAGTGTGTAGCGATTGGATTGTACTGAGAGCTTGTGATAAGCTTTGTATGAGGATTGTTACATGATCTATATGACATATATTATATACAGATAGTTGGGGTTTTTAGCTTCAGGCTTTCCCGTTAAAACATTGTGTTCATATGTGTGAATTTTTATGGTTTCAATGTGTGCATGCAATTGATTTAATTTCCGCATGTGAAGATCAATGGTGGAATAGATTTTGTATTGTGAATGAAGTTAAAATAGTGTGTAATCAGGAGAATCTTGGACATATGCATGCGTAGTGCATATAATTTCTACACTGTTGGATCATATATGAAAGATGCATTTACTTTGGAAACAATATATGAAGGACTCTACATGGTCACTAGAAGGCCACTATTGGCATTGGTTCCTAGTACAAATAATATAAGCAAATTATGACACTGAAGGTTATCTCATATTCATTATGATGTGCTTCCAAAATTGGAGAACTTGGTCTCTGGGATTCCAAAGGTTCAAGCTCAACATGATGGAGTATCTCCAGGATGTGCCAGCAAAATATTACAAGGGGACCATTTCCCTCTATTGAAAGCAAGACAAATAACATCCTCCATCTCATTCACTCCGACTTGAGTGATCTGATGCCTGTACACTCTCTTGGTAACCATCTCTATTATATCACCTTCATTGGTGAATTTTCTAGAAAGACGTGGATATACTATCTGAAGCACAAGGATGAAGAATTTAAAATTTTCAAGGAATTCAAAGTCTTGATCGAAAATCAAACAAGGAATACAATTAAAATATTCAGGCCCAATAATGGTGGAGATTACACTTCAAATTAATTCATTGGTTTTTTCAAGAAGGAAGGTATCAAGAAAGAAACAACTTCACCTTATACTCCTAAACAAAATGGAGTAGCCAAAAGAAAGAACAGGTCCATTGTAGAAGCCGCCCGTGCCATGCTCCATGATCAAAAGGTACCAAAGTTTCTCTGGGGAGAAGCAAAAAAATTTGTTGTATATGTTCAAAACAGGGTGCCTCATCAAGAATTAGACAACAAAACACCCGAAGAAGCATTCACAAGTGTCAAGATCGATGTGAGTCATCTTCATATCTTTGGTTGCCCCATATACTTTCATGTGTCGAAAGAGAAGAGGAACAAGCTGGAAGCTATTGGAAGAAGATGTATGTTTGTTTGGTATTGTGAAAATTATAAATCATTTAGAATATATATTCTTGGTCAAAGGAAGGTTGAAATTAGCAGGGATGCCACATTCGATGAAGATGCCACACTTGGAAAATCCTAAGACCTTCCTTCGCTTCCTCCTCCCAAGAAGAATGATGAAATGGATACCTTGGATGGCCCGTCTGTGCCTGAATCTGAGAACGATATTGTTGATGATCCCATGAATCCCATGGATCCCTTAGATTCTCCTCCTAATAATCCTCATTTGTCCTCTCATATAGAAGTTTTCCATAGTCTAACCACTGGGCCTATGTGATATTGTTTTCTATTTTCTTTTTCCTTTGTTGTAGTTCCTTCCATAAAAGTTTGGGTTTATGTTTTCCCAAATAAATTAATTCCTTCTTGAAATCGCATAACTTTATTTCTTTGATTTTATCAATTGTTTATATATAATCTTGTTTACTTTGCTTGAATCTTCTTTGAGAAATATTTTCGCATCCTTGCATTCCTTATCATACCAAGGATTAGCTAGGAAGGTGTTTGAGATCCTCTTCAGAGGCCTAGATATATTACATACATTTAAAGCTTTGTGTATTAAGGGAATCAACGTGCTACTACAAATCTATATTTTATCTCTTCTATTATCCTTGCAGCCCCTATTGTTTTCAGCCAACTGGAGGTGTTCTTTATGAGCAACCATAAAGAGCTCTTGATTTTCTTGGTTTAAGATAATTCTCCCATGCTCATAAACTTTCTTGTGTGAATGACGGGGATGTTCACCCTTTCGATCTTCTGTATTTATACCAAGCTTAATAAGAAGAGGCAAATGGTTAGAGTCTAGATGTAAAGGGAAACACTCAATATTAAATTTCAAAAACTTGGAAATATACCTTTGAGAGCATATAACATAGTATACTATGCTTTGCCTATTGTGTGTTTTACAAGTAATACTATTGGAATTTGGCCAATTTTTCATGCCATTACATATAACCATGTCATTTAAGCTACAAAGGTCTAATAGTTCTGCTCCAAAATGTGAAACCTTCCCTTTCCCATCTTGTGATGTCCTCCTCCAACGGTGTTCTTCATTCTCTTTAAGCCACAGTGGATTGTTATCCTCTCCCATATCATTGCCCAATTGAATAGATTGATTGTTTTTTGTTCTAGCATTAAAATCGCCAATTAGGAATATTTATCCCTTAGTGCTAAAGTTTTAAATATCTTTTTTTAATGCTGCATATGGGTCTTCACTATCTACGTTCCTTTTTTTGTAGAATTTTGAGCTTTTTGGAGCAAAATAACAAGTTGCCAGCCATATTGTTGCGCCCATATTTGTTATTTTCAACCATATAAATTGTTTATTTGGGTCTTCTTTCTCCAGTTTTACAATCATGGTCCATATTTATTTTATTAGGATTGTTATTCCTCCATGAGGCTTTACCTGATTTATTTTATTCGTTCCAAACATAGATTTTTGTGTATCCTTCGAAGTCTAGAATTCTACATCAATTGTGTTTGTGTGTTTCTATAAGGCCTGATCTATGGGCCCCAAACCTGGTCCCCATCTCCATGGGCAACCTCTGAAATTCCATCTTACCATGTTTAGGTACTCTCACGGGGCCCTGAATCCCTATTTCTTGTGTTAACCTATCAGAGACTTGGGTTTTCCATTTTTTCAACCATGCCCACTTTCATGCCTCTCTTGTTGACTTTACTCTCTCCCATTCTTTCCTATTTTCTTCTTGTTGGGTGAGTGTTAAGTATTCATCTAAGTAGATACGAGTGCCTTTAAGCAACCCTCTATTCTTTAAGATCCCTGCCTTGTCCTCCATGCTTCTTAAAGTAGCTCTCACATGTCTATTCCTTCATACTTCCATAATATTTCCTATCATGCTTTCCTGTTGAATCATGCATGTCCAATGCATCTCATCCTTGAGAAAAATCCTTGCTAGAATATTTGTTCTCTCTTTTTCCCTAAATTCTTTCAAACCTTTGATGATGATATTTGTCACTTTTTCTTCTTTGTCCCTTTCCTTTCTCATTTGTCTCTTGATTTATTTTTCTATACTTTCCTTTTGTTCACTTGTCAGTTCTTTTACCTCTTGGGCCCAGGGTTTAGCCTCTTTTATTTGCTCCATTAGCTTGTTTTCTCTTATTTCCATGTCTACCATCACTGACTAGAACTTTTCCATCTGAATTGTACTAGTCGCTCCCATTGGCTCTAAACAGTTTTTTTTTGTTGCTTTTGTTTGTTCCATTTCTTGCTTTAGGTTGATTAGCTCTTGTTTCCCTTTCTTCATTTTGTTTTGTAGGCTTCTTACCTTTTCTTTTAACAACTTGTTCTCTCTTTCAATCCTCCCTCTAGATTATGTGATTTCCTTGATCTGGTTGTCTTCTTGTTGTACCTTTTCCTCTAAAATATCCATCTTCTTTTTCACAGCCATGAGCTCATTTACATATAGTTCTGGAGACCATACTAAAGGTGAGGTTGTGGGATTGTATAATTCATGGTTGCTTTAATGCAGAGGTTTCAATTTTGATTTGTTTTGTCTTATATGTTTCCTATAAAGACAATGTCTCTTTCCTTTTTCCTTTGTTACATCCATGTTCAATGTGTTTCACTATCGAAGGGCCCCTTGTGGTTGTTTCCCCATAGTTGTTTTTTTGTTAATTTTGGTAAGATCATAATGAGTCTTTTTCTTGCAATTGTCTCATTTTCCTAGCTTGCTTGCGCTTTAATATCCCCAAATATTGTTGCTCTTTTACGAAGATCCACTTATCGGTTGAGTTGATTTTGTTAACCTGTTGAAACTCTGGTAAAATGGTTTTCCATTCTAATTCATGATATGTCTCTATACACATTTTCACCATCTCACAACAGTTTGGATTTCATTTTACTAATCCAAGACTATGAGGGCCTATGTTTTCCACTGAAATTTAGTTTTTACTAGCAATATAACTCGAATATCCTATTTTAATACTACATTGACCTACTTCAGGCATGGACGTGGCTTTAAATGGCCTTTTGATATTGTCTACTCCCTCTACTTACAGCGCAAAAACACTCTTTGTTGGAGAAAACACAAACCCTTTCCTGTGGCTTTAGATCCCTGTGCCCTTTGAAAAATTAGGCCAAACTTACTTTGTAGCTCGAAGAAAGCATAAACTCTTACACTGCCTAATTTCCACCTCAGTCTCGTTTCCTCGCTGCTGCCTCAGTCACTCGCTACTCAGTCGCTCGTTGCTGCCTCAGTCTCGATCTTTCTTCTAACTGACATAATCTTTGTCGGAGATGCCACTACATAACTTTTCTTTCTTGCAACTATAATTTTCCCAGGATAGTGAATAATGTTTTTCCAATCCAAAATTTAAAAATATAAATGGTATTTCCACATAAAATTTAATACAATTCATAATTCACATAATTCTTTTATTGAGAAGAAGATGAAAATTTTAATCTTGGTCAAAGATTATGAATGGATTTTGCAACTTTTGCAAAACTTTTGCAAACTTGCAGTGCCAATACCCAACATTTATCAAAAGTATGGGTGTTAATACCTTGGATGCCCAGACTTAGCAGCTATCTTTGACATGCTTTTTCACAAGACTAAATACACTATTATACCCTTGTGGAAATTGAAGTCTAGTGTAAATATATCACTATTTCCATTTAACTAATCAAAGAAACTTTAAGGCAACCTTTTTCATTTTATAAAATAAACTTTGAAATATTATTAACCAGCCTAGATCCACCTTAACTCTGGATCTATCAAGCACCGAGAGGGATCAAATCTCTCGAGGTGAAAACCTCTTTTTTGAGTGCAAAACCTAAGGAAAGGTTTTCACCTCGAGAGATTTGATCCCTCTCGGTGCTTGATAGATCCAGAGTTAAGATGGATCTAGGATGGTTTCAGTTGTGTTCGACCAAGGAAAATCTATCGAAGATATGAAAATTTTTATCAATAATATGGAATATATCTAATATTAATATAATCATTTTAAATATGCTAAATATGTCTAAGATTAACCTCGTAATTTTAATTTTCAATTTGCTTAGTAACCTCAGTTTCTTGAGATCATAAATATTGCTAATAACTTTAATGATGAAAAACTATGAAATACAAATTTTCAATACAAAGTGACAATAATAGTGTTGAATGATAGAAAATGTGAATAATAAGAATGTTGTCAATTACAAATAGCCTTCATTGTGATCAATCTCAAACTAGTTTCTTCTACTATTCTTATTGTCACGCTTGTTAGATTTTTCATCTTTTCATATCATAAACCATTTAAATATTTAGCTTGAGCTGTTGTAGTAAACATCATACCTTGTCTCTCTTGCTCTCAATTAATAGGTTGAATTACTATAACACAAAAATAAATGTACATTGTCAATAATTTTTTGTTCTTACACTGAAATCAATGCACATTGTTAATCCAATCACTTTAAAATTAATGTACCATCATACATCCAATTACATTAAATCAGAAATCAACATCTACAGTGGAATCAATCCATCTAATGAAAGCAATCATATAAGATTAGAAAATAAATTTTACATTGAAATCAATGTATCTAATGCAAGCAATCAAATAGGATTAGAAACCAACATTTACACTCAAATCAATGCATCTAGTTCAAGTAAGAAAATGGGATTAGAAACCAACATCTACATTGAAATCAATGCATTTAATGCAAGCAATCAAATAGGATTATAAATCAGCATCTACACTGAAATCAATGCATTTAGTGCAAACAATCAAATAGGATTATAAATCGTCTACACTTAAATCAATGCATATAGTGCAATAAATATGAATTATAACTAGAAATGAACATCTACATTGGAATCAATGCAACTAGTGCAAGAAATAAAATAGGATTAGAAATTACCATCTACACTAAAATCAATGCATTTAGCGGAAGCAATGAAATAGGATTAGAAATCATCTACAATGAAATCAATGCATCTAGTGCAAATAATCATATATCATTAGAAATCAATGTCTACACTAAAATCAATGTATCTAGTGCAAACAATCAAATAGGATTAGAAATCACCATATACACTGAAATCAATGCATCTAGTGCAAGCAATCAAATAGGATTAGAAATCACCATCTACACTTAAATCAATGCATCTAGTGCAAGAAATATTCTTCCCTATCTCCCCCCTCCATCTATATCTATATCTCCCTCCATCTCTCCTTGTTTGTCTCTTTATCTCAACCCCCCCCCACAAAACACGCATACTCTCCACCACCATATTTATCAATCTCTATGTCCCTCCCTCCCTCTCTCTATCTCTCTTCTTCCCTCTCTTCACCTTCCATCTATATCTCTATCTTCCCCTTCTCTCCCTCTCCCCCGTTTCTATCTCTCTTTCCTCCCGTTGTGCTCTCTCCCTCTCTCTCCATATTCCTTATTATTCCCTCTCCCTCTCCAATTTTATCTCTCTATGTCTTTCTTCTTACCTCTTTCTCTCTCCCCCTCCAAATCCATGTCTCTTTCCCTCCCTCTCTCCACTCTCTCAAATCATCTCTCTTCCTTCCTCTCTCCCACTTTCTCCCCCACCTATATTTCTTTCTCTCTTTCTCTCTCTCTATCTCTCTCTCTTCACCCTCCAACTCTGTTACTATATCCCTCCCTCTCACCTTCTCTCCATATCGCCTTCTTTGTCTCTTTATCTCACCCCAAAAATACACATTCTCTCTCCATATCTCCCATGTCACTTCCTCTCTCTCTTCACTTCTCACTCTTTATGTCTTTCTTCTTCCATCCCTTTGTCCCCCTCCAATTCCATCTCTCTATCCATCCCTCTCTCCTCCTCTCTCCCTCCCTCTCTCCCTCCCTCTCTCATCGTATCTCTCAAGTACTCTCTCTCTTTTCCTTCCTCTCTCTCCCTTTCTCTCCTACGATCTCTCATCCTTCCTCTCTCTCCCTTTCTCTCCTACCTCCCTCTCTCTTCCCCCATCTCTCTCTTTCTCTCTCCCTCTCTATGTTACTATATCCTCCCTCTCTCCACCTTTTCTCTCCTCTTCTCTCCATCTATCCTTCTTTGTCTCTTCATCTCACCCCTAAACACACACAGTCTCTCTCCATCCCTCCCTTGTCACTCCCTTTCTCTCTCCATTTCTCACTTTGTATGTATTTCTTTTTCCCTCCCTCTCTCCCCCTCCAACTCCATCTCTCTATCCCTCCCTCTCTCCTCCTCTCTCTCTTCCTTCCTCTCTCTCCCTTTCTCTTTACCTCTCTCTCTCTCTCTCTCTCTCTCTCTCTCTTCCCTCCAATCCTCTCATTATCTTCCTCCCTCTCTCCTCTCTCCCCCCTCCATCTTTGTGTCTCCCTCTCCCTCTCTTACCCTTCTCTACCTCTCTCACTCCTCTCCCTGTCTCTCTCTTCATTTCTCCTCTCCCCTCTCCTTAATTTTACCTTCATCTCTCCCTTGTCACTCCCTATCTCTCCACCTCTACCACTTTATGTCTTTTATTCTTCCCCCCCACATATATCTAGAGTTAATATATTTCATGATATATCAATATATATATTATAATATAACAAATTTAATTTAATAATATTAATATTATAATATATTAATATCAATATTAGATTTAATAATAATAAGAATAATTTGATATTAATATTAGGGTTAATAATATTTTTTTGAATGGTACTAATAATAATTTAGGTTTTACTTTTTCCCATAGCTTTGGTTTATTTATATTTATATTTATTTTCCATACCTCTTTTATTTACCATGGTATTTAGCCCATAGGCTTGGTATATACTTGTTTATTTCTAATCGTATTTGATATATTTTATGCATTTACCATACCTCTTTATACCTCTTTTATATTTATTCATTTACCATACCTCTTTTATAAATACGGTGCCTCTAGATTTAAGTATTAAAAGAGCTTTTATTTATTTACCATGCCTCTGGAGTAAGTATAAAAAGAGGTTTTATTTATTTGGAGTCATTATAGATAAGAAAAGTTACATGATGTATATGCATTTAGCATATTCATATCAGCTAGGTAGTTGCAAATAAAGTCCAATAATTACATCTTTGTTCACGGTAAAAAATGATAGACAGTACTTGTGTGTTCAGTAAGTTGATCAAGCATATTGTTGTAAGTTATGTACATATAGTGAAGGATGGTAAAAATAAACATAGTCGAAAATATGTTAGATATGGAGTAGCCCAAAAAAAGCAAGTAGATGTAGAACTATGTTGGTGCGTTCATGATCACCCGACCCTTTGATTCAGATCATCAAATGGTCAATGGAAAAACTGGTAGTAATTGTGTTCATTTTGCTCTTGTATCACCCATTGATCCCTCAATAGGTGTGTTTCCTCCTTGGATATGTGATCGAAAACCACATTCCTCTCCCTGTAAATATGTTGACATGAAGTGAAATCAAAATGTGCTTTGATTTGATGTACTTCATCCAAGATGTTGTTGAACCTCAGAATTATCCTCTCTGACATCCTTTCTCATCTTTGTGCCTTACTTTCTCATAAGTTCACATACTCCAATCAATGATAAATGTCATGTTTTGTCTCAATGAATGCATTTAAATGATTTTCATGTTATATTTTGATGTTCTTTCTATTTGAATGAATTTTTATAATTTGGATACAGAACACAACCTATTTTGCAGCTAATCATGGGTTCCGTAGCTACTTTCAGGATCTGACAGGTTCCATGTATCAAATGGAGAAATGAACCGCATGGGCATTTCCAAAATCATCTACACATTGATTTTGTCCTATCTACTTGATCGAGATCGATAGAAAAGGATGCCTAAGATCGTGGTCAAAGTCCGGTCAAAGGACGTTAGCCAAGACAGAAGGACTCTTGATTTGCTCTATCGTAGCAAATCAAGAGTTAAATAGTCAAATTGAAATTCTATAATTCGGTTAAGATTAGCCACCTGTAGGCAGACTTAGCTCATAAACAGTTATGTTTGTTTTATTTAAATACCGGTTGCACATAACCGAAAAAAGAAAAAAAGAGTTTTAAGTTAAGTTTTTCTAAAACGATGTGCATTGTTTTAAGACTCCGTTCTATTAGAATACAAGGATCGTGTTCATGCCAATGATTTCTTAAGTGTGTATTTAACCAGCTAGGATCTCAACTGAATCTGTTGCTAGGGCCCCTGCACAGGAGGATGTTTTTCGTTCATTGTTTTAGTTTAATTTCCTTACTTTATTTTTATCAATTATGTTCTCCGAGTAGATTAATGTTACATTTAAGTTTTGATCAGTAGCATAGAATTAAAATCATAGTTGTGTAATAATTTTTCTTCTAAAACATTTCGTGAAGATAGATCTATCTATTTTCAAATTGAATTAAGTTTGAAGCAATAAGAATTCAGAGTTATCTAGTTTCCTTTACTGTTTTTTTATTTACTTTCTTAGATTAGAACTATCAATTAATTATATCATTAGATGTTCTGAAAAGTCATTTCAAGAAAATGGTTTCATCACATTTCTAAACTAAATGATTGAATATCTAATTCATGCAGTTATTGAGTTTTCCTCTGCATACTTTACTTGCTTTCTAGGACATTAGAAACTAAGGTATAATTGATTACTTACACATCATCTCAAGAGGATAATACTTCATATTGAATAGATGAGTAATCAAACATACATTAGTTGTTTACAATCAGTTGAGATTTAACTTTGCATGATTTTACATTTGCTTTTAGATCCTCATTTAATTGTATCACTGGATATTCTTAAAGGTCATTCCAAGAAGTTGATTCTATCATATTTCTATACTGAATTATTGAATATTTGATTCATGCAATTACTGAGTTTTCCTTTGCACACCTTACTTGCTTTTATAGATCATTATAAACTAAGGTATAATTGGTTGCTTAACATCATCTCAAGAAGGTGACACTTCATATTGAATGTTGGAGTGACTAAAACATGCATCAGTTGTTTTCCTTTTCTGCTTTCACTTAGAATAGCATTGCAATTTCAATTTCAGTTATAAATATTTATCCATGGAATAGAATTAATGTTAAACTAGAAGTCATTAGAATAGATACTTTGTTTTTCAAATCAAATTCTAACCAGTCAATAAATATTTGATTCATTTTTATGCAAATTATTTTAACTTAGGAACACTTCATTTTCTTCCTTCTTAAAAATCATTAACATTCATTTTATTTCTATCATAGTTTTAGATTAACACTCTTAGACATCAAGAACAAAACCCCCAAAACAACATAAAAATACATACAACGAAGTAAGAAGAAGGTTAACTAAGCACATACAGTACAGCACACTTCATCAGTTTACAAACCTCGGTTGATAATTTATGTAAGCAATTTAAGACATTAAATTGACTAAACATTTTGGCATCGTTGCCGAGGATGTGTAATTAGATAGCCTCATTTATTACATCTAAAAAAAAATATATGCGTAGATAAAGAGACTCTAGGGGTAGATTCATATCTAGAGGTAGGAGTTTAATTCCTATAACACCACTCACTCCACCAAGACCACGAAGTGATACACCTCCATCTCAAACTCATATTCCATACTTCACTATCCATAAACTTCCTGAAGTCCTAAGGTCAGAAATCCAATTAGGAGGATCTCCTACTCCATCCACTGAGGTAGTCTTAGAGGAAAAAGATCCTAGATCTCCAACAGAAGGAATAACCTTTTTCACCTCTACAGGGGAACATATTTTAGCTGAAGAGTTAGAAATTCCTAGTGGAAAGGAAGAGGAAGAACTTTTCTACAACATACCATTGATAGAAGAACCAGAGGAAGAGAATTTAACCTTGTAGGTTGAATCTTATATTAGCTCTGAAGAATCTATAATGGCAGGAAGAGGAGAAGGAGGAGAAGGAGAAGGAGAAATTCTAAATGGAGAAAATGTAATATTTGGAGGAGGTAGAGGAAATGCAGGAGGAGGTAGAAGAAATAGGGAAATTGATAGTTCTTTTGGATTCACTATAGTTGATGAAGATACAAAAGCCACAATGAAAAATATCTCACCTTCTGTCCTCCCAAATTTTCATGGATTAAAAAGTGAAGATCCGGAAACCTTTTTGTTTGAATTTGAATTCTTATGCAGAACTTATGATTGTTTACAAGACTCTCAAAAACTTAAGTTGTTTCCTTCAACATTGAAAGTAGCTGCTTTAAAATGGTTCATGGGTTTAATTATTCAGTCTATCAGGACATGGAATGACATGAAGAGAGAATTTTTAGAAAAGTATTTGGATTATTGCATACCCATCAATCACAAGGATGAAGTATTTAAAATGATGCAAAAAGAGGATGAGAATTTGGAGGATTTAATTGAAAGGTTCAATTATAACATAAAATGAGCAAAAATGGATAATTAGATCAAGATACTTTAAAAGCTCTTTTATTAAAAGCCATTAGAGATGAATGGATAAACATCCTCAACATGATGGGAAAAGGGGATATCTCTCAACTCCCATTACCTGACATTGGTAATTTATGTATTCATCTCTCAAGGGGAAAAGCAAAAACTGGAAAAAGTTCAAGAGATCCTTCTCTTGCTAGAGTAAATAAATCTGTAACTGGAATAGTAAGTAGGGCAGAAATTGGAAACATGCTTGATGAATTTCAAATAGATATTTTAGGGAGTCTTAGTGAACAGATAGACACCCTTACATTATAAAACAAGCAGAAAGTCGAGACTGGTGCTTTAGCTATTTTTTGTCCTAAATGCACCTTCAATTTCAGGTCTTAAGGTTGTTTTTCAAGAAGAAACAACTTCAAATCCAACAAAGTATCTTTGCTTTGTCTCTAGAAGACCATGGAAGGGGCCACAAACTCGAGGCTATAACAATTAAATGTATACTCAGCACCTGCCAAATAATTGGAATTCTTGACAGCAACCTTAGCCTCAATATCAATCTCAATCTCAATCTTGGGCATAAGGAATGCAAAATCCCTATGGAAGATTCTCTCAATACTATCAATACCCTCCATCACATCCAAACTATCCTCCCCAACAAATTCCTCAACAAAATCAACAACCCCAACTTCAAAACCAAAATCCACAACTTTTATTACCATTTCCACAAAAACGAAATCAACTACCTTCCCAACCATTAACAAACCCCAATAATAAAAATCCTCAAAATACTTATATGATAGAAGGACAACAATTTCCAACTTACATGATTACTCCTCTAGATCTCAATGATTTCCAACTTAGATTTGGTAGGATACTAGAAAAGAAAAAGCCTTCTGTAGTTATTCAAGAACAAGATAATTTTGAGGAAGATTCTCTATAACCAAATAAAAGTTTTGAGGAAGGAACATCTCTTCAAAACCAGAATTCTGAAAATGAAAAACAAAAAGAACCAGTAAATTCAAATCCTATCATAGAGAAACCATCAGTACTTAATTCTAAACCTCCTTTTCCTGAAATATTACAAGTTGATAGAGGGGTAGAAAAGCGTATTATGTTGCCCAATTATGATTTTCTAGATGAATTGAAAAATGTCTGCATAAAAATCCCTTTGTTACAGGCCATTAAAGAGATTCCAGTTCTAGCCAAAACAATAAAAGAGTTGAGCATGAAGAAACCAGGAAGAAAAATAATTCAACTAGTAGGAAAAATTGCAGACATAATAATGGGAAAATTTGCCATACAAAAATATTTAGATCCAGGAAGTCCAGTTGTAAAAACACATATCAATGGTGTTGAAATTCCAGATACATTGATTGATTTAGGAGCAGCAATAAACAGCATGAGCAAACAAACCATGGAACATATCAAACTTCCTAATCTTTTGTAGACACCTACATTACTGCAATTAGCAAACAGACCTGTAATCAAAACAGATGGTGTGTTAGAACATATTTCAGTATCCTTAGACTCTTGGGAGTATCTTGTTGATTTTATGATGTTAACTCCTAAGAAAAATCTAGGAGGATATCCACTTATATTATGAAGACCTTGGTTGGCTACAATTGATGCTTTCATTAGCTGTAGAACTGGTGACATGTATATCTCTGATGGTAACTCAAAAAATAAATTCTCTCTATATCCTCCATCAAAAACAATCACAGAGTTAGATGACAAATAATGGATTGATGATGACAATGATATACAACCTCTCTTTACTATTTCAACCATTAGTGAAGATAGTCAAATATTAAATTCAATGGAAAATTTTGAATCATCCCCAGAATATGAACATGATCAATTTCAAGAAAATCCACTATTTAATATTTGTCATCTAGGCATATGTCTCTTTTCTATGGAAGAATTTGGTAGCTCTACAGTTGAAATCTTTACAGGGAAAACTTTGAATATAAACAATAACTTGGAGAGATTACAACAGGAAAATTTAATCAAAACATTACAACAACATTCTTCTGCATATGCATGGGAATACACTGACATGAAGGGAATTAGTCCTAAGACTTGTATACATAACATCTATATTGAGGAAAATTGTAAACCTATCAGACAACCTCTAATAAGGATGAATCCAAATCTTAGGGAAATTGTGAAAGAAGAGTTGCAAAAATTGTTGAATGTGAACTTCATTTACCTAATTTCAGACAGTCAGTGGGTTTTCCCTTTAGTGATTGTGCCCAAAAAGAATGGTAAATGGAGGGTATGCATTGATTATCGAGAATTGAATAAAGCTACCCTAAAATATCATTTTCCTTTACCCTTTATAGATCAAGTATTGGATACATTAGCAAGTAAGAATTATTTCTCATTTTTGGATGGTTTTAGTGGTTACAATCAAATTCAGGTAGCATCTGAAGACCAAGATAAGACCATATTCACCTATCCATGGGGGACTTATGCCTACTGAGTACTTCCTTTTGGATTGTGCAATGCACTTGCAACATTCCAAAGGGCAGTACTAGGAATTTTTTCTAATCTAATACATGATTGTGTAGAGGTGTACATGGATGACTTTACAATTTATGAGAATTCATTTGAAGAATCTTTATAAAATTTGGAAAAGGTTCTTAAAAGATGTAAGGAAGCAAAACTTTCACTTATTCATGAAAAAAGTTTTATGATGTTTACAGAAGGGATTGTTTTAGGACATCACATTTCAGGAGATGGAATTAAATTTGATACATCCAAAGTTGAAGCCATCTCCAAACTATCAATTCCAAGTTGTCAAAAGGATGTTAGAAGTTTTCTAGGATTCACAGGATATTATAGGAGATTTATAGAAAATTTCACTAAAATAACATCCCCACTCTTCAAGTTACTTACCAAATATTGTGAATTCAATTGGAATCCTGATTGTCAGTTGGCATTTGAAACTTTAAAAGAAAAAATCTCTGAAGCACCCATCTTAAGAGGTCCAAATTGGAAATTACATTTTCACATTTCAACAAATGCTTCGATACAGCTCTGGGAGCTGTATTAGGACAAAAATATTTGATCCCCTATGCCATCTATTACACAAGCAAGAATTTGACTCCTACTGAATTAAATTACACTGTAACTGAAAAGGAATTATTAACTTTTGTTCATGTTATCAAAAAATTCATACATTATATTATAGGCTATGAAACCTTTGTTCATATAGATAACTCTGCAATTAGATACTTAATGAATAAATCTATTACTAATGGCAGAGTTACAATATGGTTATTACTTCTACAAGAATTCAACATCACCATTCTAGACTAACCTGGAAAACAAAACACATTTGTTGATTTCTTGTCTAGAATCCAAAATATCAAAGATGACACTCTAGTTGAGGGTAAATTTCCTGATGAATATATTTTTGCAATAACTACTAAAACTCCTTGGTTTGTAGATATTTCTAATTACTTAGTCACAGGAAAATTACCTTCACATTTGTTTCCTAGGAAGAAAAGAAAAATCATTCAAATAAGTGCAAGATACTCATGGATTGGTAATGAACTATATAAAACAGGTCCATATCTCATTATCAGAAGTTGTGTTCGGGAAGATGAAATGCCTGAAATTCTTAAGGCATGTCATGATGAACCTTGTGGTGGACACTTTGTTGACAAGAGGAAAGCCTATAAAATCCTTAATTTGGGATATTATTGGCCATCCATCTTTAGAGATACCAAAGAATATGTCAAAAGGTGTGACAGCTGCCAAAGGGTAGGGAAACTTGCTCCTTCAGATGAAATGCTATTGCCACCTCAAGTACTCATTGAACCTTTTGAAAAATGGGCCTTGGATTTTTTTGGACCAATCAATCCACCATCTAAACAAAATAAATATATTTTGGTATGTACTGATTATGTCACTAAATGGGTAAAGGATAAAGCACTACCTTTTGCTAATGAATATTCTGTAGTTAATTTTCTTTTTGAGGATATATTCTCTCATTTTGGTGTTCCAAGAGAAATTGTGACAGATTAGGGATCCCATTTTACATCCAAGTTGGTGAAAAGGCTCTTGGAAGATTACAAGATCAAGCACATAAATTCTACTCCTTATCATCCACAAGCAAATGGTCAAGTAAAGTCTACCAATAAATGATTGAAGGTATTCTCACTAAGACTGTAAATCTACAGAAGAGATTGGGCAGAAAGGCTTCCTGAAGCCTTATGGGCCTACAGAACTACATGGAGGAATACAACAGGATATACTCCCTATGAACTTTTTTATGGAAAGCAAGTCATGTTCCCTATAGAGTTTCAGATTCAAACCTTCAAGATGGCAGTCCAATTGGGACTTGATTCATCATAAGCACAGAAACATAGATTGGAGCAACTCAATGAGCTTGATGAAATCAAGCAAGATGCAGTTCAAAGAACCAGTATATTCCAGCATCAAAGGGCTAAATGGCATGATATATATATATCAAGGAGAAGAAGTTTCAAGCGGGGGATTGGGCACTTTTGTTCGATTCAAAATTCAAAGGTTTTTAAGGAAAGTTTCAGACTCATTGGCTTGGGCCATATGAGATTGAAAATTTTTTTGACAATGGAGCAGTCAAGATAAGGACAATTGATGAAGAAAATGTACCTCTTCTTGTGAATGGTCATCGATTGAAAGTATATCATAAGCCAATTTCAAGAGAGGATTTTATCAATATTTTCCAAGATAATATTGATATGAAGTTAGTGAAGAAGAATTCTTCTTCTCCACTAACTTAGCTTTTATTTTTCCTATAAAATAAAAATATAAATAAATAAAATAAAAAATAAAGTGTATAAGTATGAAAACCAATCAATGATTGGCATCCTTATACAGAAAATACAGGGTGAAAATCAGAGGTTTCTGACATCCTATATTTTCCATTTCTTTTCTGTAATAAGTAGTAACAAAGAACTACATTCATATTCCATTTTACAGTTTCATTCCATTTTCACAGTCATATTCCACTTTCATTCCATTTCACAACTATACTTCATTTTTTTTTTTACAGATCAAATTCTGCAGCTGATTCCATTCTGCAGTTGCTTACATTCAGTAGCTAATTCTATTCTGCAGCCACATTCCATTTCATTCAGCAGCTCTGACACATCTGTACAGCCTACTAAAAATGATGAATACAGGAAATTGAAGGACTACATTCCGAAGACCAACATGTTAAAAGGTACCTAAAGAATCAACACCAAAGAAACGACAACGAAAAGGTTAGTTCTAAAGGTAAAGTTGCAAAATTTTATTTTAATAGCAAGGTCAAAACATTAGCATGTATAATATGGATGGTCATATGCTCCCCCCCCCCCCCCCCCCAACATCATCTGCATTATGTTTCATAACGGTCCACAATACACTCCTCCATTATGATTAACGGTCATGACCTGTTGACGTGACATATCTGTCTACGTTTCTTGAAAACTCCAATCCTTACCACTTCTTTATTCCTACAAACCGTCGATGCCTTTCATCAGATCTGTAATCCAATTCATTTCATAAACAAATAAGGATAATTCTGAAGGTTAAGAACTCTTCATAATAGAAGGCATGGGACTGATAGTCAAATCAAACTTGTGGGAACAAAATATATGGAAGGATATCCACAGATCAAAGAAATGTTGCGGAAAGCTAGATGGCTAAAATTCATAGAGAAATTCGATGGTTTTCACAAAGATATCACAAAGTATTTTGCTCGATCTTTTGATGGCACAGAAGTGGAAATTGGAGACATCAAATTCACAGTTACTGAGACATTCATAGCCGAAGCCACATAACTCCCAAGGGTTGGCGAAAGGTGGTTCAAAAACAAGGAATTTCACAATGAATCATGGAAATCTATCCTCAAAAACCCAGGTATGGATGTCTCTGTTTTCAGAAAAGGTATCCCCAGCTCAGCTCTTAAAAACAAATGGAGGAACATGCTCTTGGTTTTACAGAAATTTATCACCTATGAAGGACAGTTTGGTTGCATGTATGTATATCATATTCGATTTTTGATGAATTTCTTAAAGAATGGTGAAATAAATCTTCCCTTATTTCTACTAAATAGCTTAAAAATAATGTCTAAAAACGTGCAGAAGAGAATACAGTTTATAGATAACACTATGCACCATCATGGTTTGGTAAAAACACTTGTTGAGTTTTATTTAAAAAGCATAGGAGATTCTTGGGAGAATTTTCTTATCAGAAACCATTTTCAAGAAGTACCAGAGCAACCTAAAGAAGACAACGTTAGAAAGAGCAAAAGAAAGAAGATTGATACAAACATTGAAGACGGACTTGCATCTTCATTGCATAAAAATGATGAAAATCTCATTTCTGTAGAGTTGACAGAGAACAGGAAGAAAAATAAAGTCCAGACAAGAGGTAAGATAGGAAAGAGGAGCAAGGTTACAAGTGAGGAAAATGTAAATCCTCTACAGCTGAGAAGGAGCTCCAGACTCCGAGGTTCGATGAAGAAAACACTACCAAAAGAGGCAGAGTTTGTAAGTTTAGATGAAGAAACTCCAATACCATCTCCTATCAATATTTCTCCTCCACACAGTCCTAAAAATTCTCCTATTCATAATTTTGAAGGAATTCCCCACATAAAATCTCCAGGCATAGACCCAGCACAAGAAGTAATATATGATTACATAGAGTCACTAGAGAAAAGAAATGCAATAGTGAATCCTATCAATCCACAAGAACCTCTAGTTGATACTCTCAAACAAGAAATTTATGAACTATAGATATTGAATAGGTATATTAAACTAGAAAATGAAGCCTTGAAGTAGCAGAACAAGTTGGAAAAGGTAATTAGTGACAGTATCATTCTGCATTTATGACTGTGGTGCAAAAAGAACAGGAAGTTGAAAAGAAAGAACAAATCACTAAACAAGGAAGTCATTAATCTCAAAGACAAGCTTCTTATGAGAAACCCCAAGATGGCAATCACTTCAAAGAAAAGCAAAAGAAGGAAATTGGATGTGTTAGCAGAAGTGTCTGAACAAAGGCAGTAGGAGAGGAGAATTCACATTTTTGGTAAATTGCACGAGGACATGCAATGACTTCTCAGTGGGGGTATGTTGAACCTCAGAATTATCCTCTCTCTGACATCCTTTCTCACTTTTTTCCCTTACTTTCTCATAAGTTCACATACTCCAATCAATGATAAATGTCATTTTTTGTCTCAAGGAATGCATTTAAATGATTTCCATGTTATATTCTGATGTTCTTGCTATTCGAATGGATTTTTGTAATTTGGCTACAGAACGCAGCGTATTATGCAGCTAATCGTGGGTTTCGTAGCTACTTTCATGGTCTGACAGGTTCCAAGTATCAAATGGAGAAATGAGCCGCATGGGAATTTCCATAATCATCTACACATGGATTTCCTCCTATCTACTTGATTGAGATCGATAGAAAAGGATGCATGAGATCGTGGTCAAAGTCCAGTCAAAGGACGTTAGCCGAGAACAGAAGGACTCTTGATTTTCTCTATCGTAGAAAATAAAGAGTTAAACAGTCAAATTGAAATTCTATAAGTCGGTTAAGATTAGCCACCTGTAGGCAAAATTAGCCCATAAACAGTTATGTTTGTTTTATTTAAATACCAGTTGCACAAAACCTAAAAAAAAACAAGTTTTAAGTTAAGTTTTGCTGAAACATTGTGTATTGTTTTAAGACTCCATTCTATTATAATACAAGGATCGTTTTCATGCCAATTATTTCTTAAGTGTGTATTTAACCAGCTAGGATCTCAACTGAATCTGTTGCAGAGGGCCCCTGCACAGGAGGAGGTTTTTCGTTCGTTGTTTTAGTTTAATTTTCTTACTCTGTTTTTGTCATTTCTGTTCTCCGAGTAGATTAATGTTACATTTCAGTTTTGATTAGTAGCATAGAATTAAAATCATAACTATGTAATCATTGTTCTTCTAAAACATTTTGTGAAGATATATCTATATATTTTCAAATTGAATTAAGTTTGAAGCAATAATTCACAGTTATCTAGTTTCCTTTACTATTTTGTTATTTACTTTCTTAGATTAGAACTATCAATTAATTGTATCATTAGATGTTCTGAAAAGTCATTTCAAGAAGATGGTTTCATCACATTTCTAAACTAAATGACTGAATATCTAATTCATGCAGTTATTGAGTTTTCCTCTGCATACTTTACTTGCTTTCTAGGACATTAGAAACTAAGGTATAATTGATTACTTACACAGCATCTCAAGAGGATAATACTTCATATTGAATATTGGAGTAAGCAAACATACATTAGTTGTTTACAATCAGTTAAGCTTTAACTTTGCATGCTTTTACATTTGCTTTTAGATCCTCATTTAATTGCATCACTGGATGTTCATAAAGGTCATTCCAAGAAGTTGATTCTATCATATTTCTAGACTAAATGATTGAATATTTTATTCATGCAATTATTGAGTTTTCCTTTGCACACCTTACTTGTTTTTCTAGATCATTAGAAACTAAGGTATAATTGGTTGCTTAACATCATCTCAAGAAGGTGACACTTCATATTGAATGTTGGAGTAACTAAAACATACATTAGTTTTTTTCATTTTCTGCTTTCACTTAGAATAGCATTGCAATTTCAATTTCAGTTATAAATATTTATTCATGGAATAGAACTAATGTTAAAGTAGAAGTCATTAGAATAGATACTCTGTTTTTCAAATCAGATTCTAACCAGTCAATAAATCTTTGATTCATTTTTATGCAATTTATTTTAACTTAGGAACATTTCATTTTCTTCCTTCTTAAAAATCATTAAGATTCATTTTATTTCTTTCATATTTTTATATTAACACTCTTAAACATCAAGAACAAAACCCCCAAAACAACATAAAAATACATACAACGAAGTAAGAAGAAGGTTAACTAAGCACATACAGTGCACCACACTTCATCAGTTTACAAACCTCGGTTGATAATTTATGTAAGCAATTTAAGACATTAAATTGACTAAACAGATGCTCAGTAGTGTGTGCACGTGACATGCAGAATGCAGGTTGAACCAATCAATAATAATTTTGGAGTCTCCAAAAATCTAAAGTTTGTTGCAATGTTTCGTGATGGAAAATTGAAGGAGGGCAAGGAGGCAGGATAGTTCCGTGAAGTTGTTCGTGCCTCGGCCAAGGCCAATCTTAACTTTGAAAGAGTGAATATCGGATAGGTGTAGAATGAAACCTCCCCCACAGCCGTCAATATGTGTTGAACCATAACAATATTCCCAAGGGAAGGGGTGATCTATGTTCTCAGGGGTGATGTTCTGGGGGGAAATTGGAGGAGGGTCTTCCAGAATCAGTTGATAGATAGAGGTTATGTGAGCTGCAGATGTGACCCAAGTGGGTTGAATGTTTTGGAAGATGGCACAATTGCGCGCAATCCAAATACCCCAGCAGATTAATGAGGGGAGGTTGCGGATATTAAGGGGATTGGATGAATTCCACCAGGATTCCCAGGGCGAGAGAATAGAAGGTCCCTCCCATCTTATGTAGAGGTTTAGAGAGGATAGGATGAGGGTCCAGAGTTCATGGGTGGCAGGGCAAGTGAGAAATAGGTGTTCAGTGTCCTCTGCTGCCGAAACGCATAGTACACATATGTTGGGTCCAAAATTTGAATGCAATTGCAGGTGCGTCTCGGTGAGTATTTTGTTAGAGAGTATACACCACATCAGTAATCTGGCTTTTGCAGGGCATCTCAATATCCAAAGATATCGCCACCAAGAGTGCAGGACCATATGCCTGTGAGAGTTGAAGATGTGAATATAACCCTCCTTTGGTGTATATCTACCATGCTTGGAGATCATCCAAATAATTTCATCTTCTGTGTTAGTGATTCTAACATGTGTTTCAGATAATGCATTTAAATAGTGTGTCCAGGCCTCCTCCCATTGGGGATGAATGTGTAAGTCACGGAGGGTCATCCATCCTTGGGAGAAGATGGTAGTGTGTTCCTAATCAACCACTTGGTGAAGAGTATGTATACCAGCTTGATTGAGTGCAAATATAAGTGTGGGGGGGAGGATCTGAGCATTCTCGCAACCTGACCATGGGTCATAGCCAATGCATACCTTTGTGCCAAAAGCCACCTTCTAAGCAAGGCCATTCCTGATGTGTACAATTGAAGCAAGAATGGCCCTCCAGATAGTAGAGATGTTAGTTGTATGTCCTGGCATATATCTGATCCAATCAAGTGGATAGAGAGGATGAATATACTTTTGTGTGACAACTCTGGTCCACAAGTTATGCTCAGTGAAGATCTGCCAGCCAATATTTGCAGCTAGTGCTTGTGCAAAGGTGTGTATATATTTGATGCCCCAACCACCCCATCTATTTGGGAGGGCGATAAGTGCCCATTTGGTCCATGCAAAAGTATGACCCTCCTTTGCCCTGTTCCATAGAAATCTTCGAAAAAAATTTTGAATCTTGTTTAGTATACCCTTTGGGATCCAAGCGAGGGACATCCAATAAACTGGGATGGCCTCTAAAACAGAATTGATGAGAACAATTCTCCCAACCCGGGAAAGCCATCGATGGGACCATACATTTGGCCTTTTGTCGATTTTTTCAATCAACTAAGTCCAATCAGCGGTTTTGTAGTTGACTGGATTTAGGTGAAATCCCAAGTATCTCATACCATCTCCAAATCTGATTAGGTTGAAAGGAAATTGTTTTTGTGCAAAGAATATTTCGTGTGGGGAGCATCCATGACATGTAATATTGGATTTGATGTTATTGTAGGACATTCTAGTGGCTTGGCAAAAAAAAAAAGAACAGTATTCACCATCGTGGAGTTACCAATGGATCCATTCAGAAATATAATGATATCATCCACAAATAGTAGATGTGTAAGAGTGCAATTATCTATGATCTTTGTGCCCCTCAATCTGCCCCTGTCCCTTTCTTCAATTAGGCATCTGCTAATTCCTTCCATGACCAAGAGGAAAAGTAGTGGGGACAACGGGCAGCCTTCTCAAAGGCCTCTTTTGGCATGAAATAAATCGGTGGTTGCACCATTAATGAGGACAATGTATGAAACCGAGTTGATACAACACATTATCCAATTGATAACATGATTAGGAAAGCCGAGGTGTGTGAGGAGCATCTGAATATAGAGCCAACTAGCCTGATCAAAAGATTTTTCAAGGTCGATCTTTAGAATCATTCCTTTGATCTTATTGGTGTGCATGGAGTGGAGTCCCTCCTATGCGACCCCAATGGCTTCATGAATCTGTCTATTCTCCAGGAAAGCAATTTGTTCTGGGGATATGAATCTTGATAAAATAGGTTAAGACTGTTGGCAATGATTTTATAAATGCAGTTGCACAGAGAGATTGGGCAGAATTCCTTGAAGGAGGAGGGGTGATCAGTCTTAGGGATGAGATAAGGTATATTTGAAAGCATCGAATATGCGCCCAGATTTCCTAGTCTCCTCCACCACCTCCAAAAGATTGTGTCCCAACGAATCAAAGAAAGACAAGTAGAATTTGACCGGTCAACCATCAGGTCCAGGACTCTTGTCCTTCTTCAGCCATTTGAGGATAGCCTCCAGTTCATTCAAAGTAACTGGCTCAAAGAGTTCCTCAGTTTTGTCCTGTTCCACATATCGAGGAAAGATAGAGGCTACCTTGATGATCTCTGCTAGAGTGGATTGCTGAGGGGCCTTGTAGAGGTTCCTAAAATGAGTGATACCCTTATGTGCAAGTCATTCAAAAGTAGAATTTGTAGTACCATCCTCGTTTTCTAGATCCCATATGGTATTAATGGCCTTTCTTCCTCTAGAAAATTGTTGGAAAATTTTGGAGTTTTCATCCCCAGCTTTGATCTAGATGGCTCAACTTTTTAACCTCCATGTTTCATCTATGTCCTTCGGGATTTTTAGTCGATCTCTTTCCAGCTTGATGAGATGTTCTTTTGTTGATTCTGATATATATCTCCCATGTGTAGGGTCCCCGAGAGCTTCGATTTCATTTTCAATTTTGGTGAGGTCCACGTTAGTCTGTTTCTTTTTATCATTTTCCAGGCAATGGTCTGCCTTTTAATAAGATGATGTTTATGTGCAAAAAGGGAGGAGGCCGAGTGCTCAATGGTGTGCTGTGTTTGTCTCCAAATATTTTTGACCATTTCAATATATCCCTCATCCTATAGCCACACGGAGCAGAACTTGTAGGGGGAGGTTGGTTTTTGGAAAGCACCAAATATTTCAAGGTATATGGGGGAGTGATCAGATATGTCCCCCGATCTGACCCGTTGTCTGTAGGAGCCAAAGCGCTGAAAGAGTTCCTCCTTGATGAGGAATTTGTCAAGTCTGCGGGCGACCATGGCATTACTAGTCCGTCGATTGCGCCAAGTCAGTGAGAGAGAGGCCATGATAGGATCCACCAAGTGATGAAGAGCAAGTTGATGCCGGAAGAAGTCGAAGAGTGGATCCATTTGTGCATTGGAACCCCAGGATTCTGCGAGCCCTAGTGATAAATTTAGATCACCATCAAGAATGATGTTTTCATCTCGAAGAAGGGAGGTTTGAAGGAGAGTCATCCAGAAATGCTGACGGACTTGAAAGGGGCCATATACATTAATGATTCTGAATTGAATTCCAAGTTCTTCCGAGAAGACATGTGCTGCTAGTGTACCTTCGCAGCCCCAGCAATTAAGGAGTTTAATGGTCCTAGGGTTATAGCCCAGAGCAAGTCCACCAGATCTCCCTTTGGCATCCAGAGCATGGAAGGACCAGGAGGGGAGGAGGGCGAAGAGGGTGCTGATAGATGACTCAGAAGATGAAAGGGTTTCTTGAAGAAGGAGAATGTAAAAAATGACATATTCATGAAGGTGCTGAAGGGTAAGGTGCTTGGCTGGGCTGGCCAACCCTCTACAATTAAAAGAAAGGAATTTTATTTGGAAACCAGAATAGGGGTGTGCCTTGCTCTAAGAACCCCTTCTATGGAGAGTTGTTTTCCTATGGCTACATCAAGACCAGCCTGCAGAATGGCCTTGGAGATATTGGAGTGTCGGCCTCTGGGAAGTTTTTTCGGGGAAATGGGAATGCTGAGGGGGGAGCCTAGACCAGTAGGAGTAGCGGTACGGGGGCGGAGGTTGTATGAATGGGTAGAGGAGGTATCATAGGAGTCTGCCTCCAAGGTAGATGGGGAGGTGGGGAGCGGGAGGGTGGTAAGGGAAGCAGGGAGAGGGGAGGTGGGAAGGGAAAGAGGGGGGGTATGATGGTCGAGGGAGTGGGGGTGAATACCAGAGGGGAGGAGATGGGGGGGCAAGAAACAGATGATACATGTATGCCAGATAGAAAATATGAAATACACGAATGAGATATAAGAGTAGATATTAAGGATGGAAAAGAGAGAGGGGGAAGAGTAGGAGTACTGGAGCCCGGAGGGTGCCCAGAGTAAGCGGTCGTAGGCATGGAATGCGTGATCATGTTCGAGGCACGAGCAGCGTCCAGTGATGCAGTCCCCAAGAGTGGTTCAGCGTATGGAGTCGTGAGGAAGGTTGATAACTGAGCCTGCTTGTTCAAGGAGATGGAGACCGGGTCCAGAATAGTCTGATTTACAACTGAAGTGGGTACAGTGGAAGCAGAGAAAATCAATGGACATTCCTTAAAGACATGACCCACCTTGTGGCAGTGTCTACCCCTGAATGGGACCCCTTCGTAATCCAAGATCTGGATTTGGGTAGTGTTTCGCCATTGGATTTTTAAAGACTCCTCCAATCCCTCCCGGGTATCCAGATGGAAAAGTATGCGAGCGAAGGCCATCTTGCCTGACTCAATGTATGAGCGGTCATGATCCAGATAGGTCCCCAATATATTGCCAATGATGGAAAAAATATCCTCAGTCCATAAATGAGTAGGGAGGCCAGGTAGTCGAACCCATATGGGTCTGGCCCCAAGCTGTTCTCATTCAAGATTGAATAAGGGGCTCCATCTCTTGAGGAGAACAGGAGCGAGCTCAATATGCTAGTACTGAGACAGGACCCAATCGGTAGGATCCTTAGAAGTGAACTGAAGAGCGAACCATCCTTTAGTTAGAGTATGTATCGTGGGGAGATCTTGTAGCAGGATACCCCAGATCTCTGTGACCCATTAATGGAGTCTCTTTGCACCATAGTTCCGGCCACAGACCCTTTCAACCAGAAATTTGTCCACAATGCCCAAAACATTGGCCATTTGAATGCCCTCTCCGAGCATGAGTAGACTGCCACGATTGCAGGCCTTGAAACACTTAGTACGCCTGGTAGCACGGGGGGTGCACAGGAGGAGTGTGGGGTCAAGGCCTCCGAGGAGGGGGGAGAGGGTACCACAGCTGAGGAGGGAGGACAGCTCAATTCAAGGAGAGTGATATTGAAGCGGACAGAGGGTTGACGGGGGGAAGATGGGGTGGACCTGGGGTTCGGGGTCGAAGAAGGATGTGGTTGAGGGATAAACAGTGGAGTAGGGCCGGTGGAAAGGGGATATGGATTGGAATATGGGAGGGAAGGATACGGGGAGGTGGAATCAGGGAGTGAGGTTGGTTGCGTCACGTACGACCGGGGGAGAGTATGTGAGAGGAAGGACAGGGAGGCAGGGGATGGCAGACGAAGGTCTGGGGAGGAAATGAGGTCGAGATCAGCTGTAGAGAGGATGACGGGGGTGCGGAGAGATATCGGGTACTAGGAAGGAGTCAAAAGCCGAAATAGGGCAGTCTGAAGCAGGTGCAAAAGATGATGACCCAGGCGCAACAAAAGGCAGAAAAGTAAAATTTAACCAGAAGGGTAACGTGCATACCTGCGGAGATCCGGGAAGATAACGACAAGATGTCCATAGAGGAGAAGGGGTTCTCAGAATAATTTATGATTTCCTCATCCATGACTGATCTGAAAATGGTCTGGATAACTTGTATGTATTTCAAGAACCTACCACTCAGTTTTAATTAAAATGATCTAGCTTTTACTTGACAATTTTGCAGAATTTTTTACTTGAAAGTGGTGTATGAATTTTTACTATTTATGTGTCTTAAGTTCATTTTTTCTTGCTGTAATTTAACATGTATGACAGCAACATAAAGCAACAAATAAACATTCAAACACAATAGCAATTAATCTAGGAGTTCACCCGAAATCTCGTGGGCTACGTCTCCTTTGAGCTTGGTCATCTTGACTTAGCTCTTTGGGACTATGGTAAGTGTTTTTTTACAAAGTAAATACTTAATTCCAATGAATACAAAAATGATCCAAAGGACTGAAAATGCCCCATAAACCCCTCTAATAGCTGTCCAAACTTTGTAAACAGCTTTAGGCTCTTGTTGACACAATTCCTTTTGTCGGTGCACTAAGCTACTCTAAGCTTCTAAATGGCACAAAATCCCTTAGAATTATGTTTCTGTCAGTGAAACCACTCCTGATGTATCCAACACACATCAGACACCAAATACCAACTGATAAATTTCTCAAATCGAGAACTGCATCCCTAAAATAGGCTATCCTCCACGGTTTGCCCAGGGTTGCCCAGAACTTCACATCAGCTTTTTGAGCTTTAGAAGGTCTCAAAATATTATGAAAAAACTTCCATTGGTTCCAAAATGACTGAAATAGTCAATATAAAGTTTTGGTTCATCAAAAATAGCCTCCGACTGCTCTGGTTTAACCTCAATCACCTATCGGCACCCCCTGGCACTAGGGTCAAGGAAAACTTCTCTGCTGAGTTTTCGACCTCTAAAAATATTTAACACTTGCTGAAACCTCTGTAAATAGATTCAATATTTTTTCAGTCAATAATGACCATTGGTTCACTGAAAATGGTCTCAAACAGCTCTTTCTAATCCCTGCATTGCTGCTCGCAAAAGCTGGCAAAAATGACCTCTGGAACTTTACTGAAGTTTTTCAAACTTCAAACGTTCCCTACAGGCTCTGAAAACCATTTAATCAAATTAAGAACATATGAATTATCCAATTTAGCCTATTGGAACTCTGGAAAATGGCTCTAGCTCCCCTGGCTAGGCCTCAAACTGATTCTGCCTCATGGTGGCCCTGATGGCCCCTTGAACTTCCCTAAAGCAAAAACCTATGAATAACACCTCCATTCGACCTTAAACCTATCCCACGGTATTCAAAAGGTCAAAGAGACTCAAAATTGACCAAAATTTCATCCAATTTGGTTCAATAATGAGAGAGTTATGACCAAAACAACTTTGCCCCAATTTCCTCCACTAAATGTGGGGCAACTGCCAATTAACTCCACTAAAAGTGGAAGTCCGCCTAAATTTGGGAGCGCCTCCAGAATCTCCGCCATATTAAACTCTAATTAACTGAAGCCTAATTAAATATAAAACCTAAGATTAGGCTCCTTAAGCGCTATTAACATTAAGCTCCCACACTGGTCATATGATGAGGTTCCATGGGAGGAGGGTTGGCCCCTCCGTGCTCCGCCGGACCCACTCGGCATTCAAAGTGCAATAAATTCTTCATACGGTGTCTGTTTTTCAAACCTTTTGCGGCGCCAGAATCAGGAAGACGAGACCTATGCAACCACCTTGGTTTCAATCCAATCCTATAACTTTAAATTTTGAGCTAATCCTTAGGTCCTTGATCCAGTTCTGATCACACCTCCCAAATTAGAAGCTTTTGGACCCCAAAATCTCTCTTGTACTAATGAAACTGATCTGTACAACAAATGAGAGTACTACACCCTCTTCTCTTCAGCCTCCAAACACTTGCCTTGCATGGCTAGTGAATTTTAACCACAACTAGAAAACAATTCACACTTCCCTTCCTTGATGCGCTTATCCCCTTGTCAAGAGCTGTCTTTCTTGCACTCACTCAGAAAATTTCTAGCGAGAAATTTGCAGAAGGAATCTGAACATCGTTGCCTTGATCAATGATCCAAGGTGGCTCAAACATAAGTCGTGCAACATGCGACATCAACAACAAGTCATCATAAAATGTGTTATACAATTGACACAAAATCAATGAAAATAGTGTGCAACACAATCGACACAAGTCGACAAAAATGTGCGACACAATCGACACAAGTCGATAAACAACATGATACATCTTTTCAACCACATGTGCATGTATCAATGTACAATGAACCTATTTACAGTTCGCTATTTACACATACAACTTCCATGCACATGTACACCTTCAACTCTTCCTGTCAAGTACCAACAAGTACATATCCCAAAAACATGTGGGTGACTATAAGAGCTGAGCTAAAAGATATTTTGCAATATAAGTGAGTATCATACTCATCTTTTACACCTCCATGGCGAAATTTTGCAACAAAGAAATTCCTTCAACTGAACCGCATTTATATGCAATCTTGCATCAAACTTTTCAACAGAAATACATGCATACAACCAAAATGTGCATATGTACAAAGGAGTATTTCTTACTGTGTTAAGAATTCCATCCACTTCCTTCCAAGCCACCTCCATGGTGACTTTTGCTGCGGCAACTCTTCTTCATGTGAATTTTCCATTTTCACATCGATAATGGAATCCATAGTTCCACTTGTGCCAATATTTCCGTCATCTTGTTACATGTGCTTTGGACGAATAGTTGGATGCAAAGTCCAACAATGAGAGACATCATGTCCCTTATTTTGGAAATATGTGCAAAACTTATGCACCTTCTTTGAAAGTTATCTTTGCCTCATCTACTCCCTGTATGCTTTCTTCCTCATCCAACGTCTCGAAACAACATGGTTAAATCCACCACAATATGTATAGCAAATATTTCTTCCATTTAAGCATGTAAAAGTATCATGCTTTGCAAAAACACAATCAAATTGATCATGAGAAGATTTATACCACTTGTACTGCTTTGAATGTTCATCCTTTTTGCCTTCTTGAGGTAGAGGCTACAGCTTTCATTTGCAGACTAACATCATCGTCCTTGTCCTTAAAACTGTTTGAACTTGCATGCTCGCCATAAGCTGCATGTCTACCATCTTCTTATTGCAACAAAGGCTTAAAGCAATGGCAATCATCTTTGAAACAAATTTGACATATTTGCATCTTAGAACTTGGAATAAAAGTTCTCTTTGAAATAGCCTCACATGTCTTCATGGCTTTGGAGTCTTCGTCATTAAATTGCACATAACCAAGACCAAGATTCTTGGGTCGTTTGTCAACTGAAATGGGATCAACCATGCCTTGTGCATGCTTGCCTAATCCCTTGCCTTCGTAGCCCATTTTAATCATTAATTTGGACCTTATTCCCTTTGTATGTTTTTCGAAAGAACCAACACATCTTTTTAAAGAGGAAACTGAAGACAAATTAAAATGGATTACCTCTTCCTCGTGCATTTTCTTGGTCAAGGCCTCTTGGGCTTGATGGATTTGACTCTCCATATCATGCAATCTTTGAAGAATTTCTTCCTTCTCTTCCTTCATGGTAAACCACTGTTCACGAAGTTCAGTGCTTTCTCGTTTATCCTCAAACAAAATCTGCACCATGTCCTTTAATATAATAAAGTCACACTTCATATCATCATCGAAGAATCTTGTGAAGGAGGAAACTTCACTTGTAGAAGTTGTCATTATGATGTCAATGAACAAATTAACTTCAACAAAGTTCTCAAAGCTTTTCAAAACAAATGACAAAGATTTTTTAACCAAATGGTTGTAAAGACCAACTCTTATTCAAGTAGCCAAACAACAAACAAACTCCAAGAGCTTCTTAATAAATAATCATCAAGAGGGTTTGTTCCAAAAGTGACCTTCAGGTCTCTTGGGGTATTGAAGATGCCTTCGTGCCTTTTCTTCCTTTTTGTCCTCTCCAAGACTTAGCTAATCAATAGCTATCCCCAAATCTCAAGCAAACTCAAACAACAATCATTTTGCAAATAGTAAAATAGTCAATCTTTTACACTGTTTAAATACCTTTCAAGCTATACAATCAAGCAACTGCTATGTCAATCAAGCAACCAAGTGCTCTGATACCAACCTGATCTGAAAATGGTTTGGATAAATTGTATCTATTTCAAGAACCTACCACTCAGTTTTAATTAAAATGATCTAACTTTTACTTGACAATTTTGCGAAATTTTTTACTTGAAAGTGGTGTATGAATTTTTAATATTTATGTGTCTTAAGTTCATTTTTTCTTGCTGTAATTTAACATGTATGACAGCAACATAAAGCAGAAAATAAACATTCAAACACAACAGCAATTAATCTAGGATTTCACCCGAAATCTCATGGGCTACGTCTCATTTGAGCTTGGTCATCTTGACTCAGCTCTTTGGGATTATGGTAAGTATTTTTTTACAAAGTAAATACTTAATTCCAATGAATACAACAATGATCCAAAGGACTGAAAATACCATTTAAATCCCTCTAATGGCTGTCCAAACTTTGTAAACAACTTTAGGCTCTTGTTGACACGATTCTTTCTGTCGGTGCACTAAGCTACTCTAAGCTTCTAAATAGCACAAACTCCCTCAGAATTCTGTTTTTGTCACTAAAACCACTCCTTTTGTATCCAACACACATCAAACACCAAACACCAACCGATAAATTTCTCAAATCGAGCACTGCATCCCCAAAATAGGCTATCCTCCACGGTTTGCCCAGGGCTGCCTAGAACTTCACATCAGCTTTTCGAGCTCTATAAGTTCTCAAAATGTTCTGAAACCACTTCCATTGGTTCCAAAACGACTGAAATAGTCAAGATAGAGTTTTGGTTCATCAAAAATAGCCTCCGGCTGCTCCGGTTTCGCCTCAATCACCTATCGGCACCCCTTGGCACTAAGGTTAAGGAAAACCTCAGATTTCAACCTCTAAAATTCTTAAACACTTGCTGAAACCTTTGTAAATAGATTCAGAATGATGTTTTCAGTCAATAATGACCACTGGTTCACTGCAAATGGTCTCAAACAGCTCTTTCTAAGCCCTGCACTGCTGCTGGCAAAAGCTGGCAAAAATGACCTCTGGAACTTTACTGAAGTTTTTCGGCCTTCAAACATTCCCTACAGGCTCTACAAACCATTTCATTAGATTCAGAACATCTGAATTATCTAATTTAGCCTATTGGAACTCTGGAAAAGGGCTCTAGCACCCCTGGCTAGGCCTCAAACTGATTCTGCCTCATAATGGCCCCTTGAACTTCCCTGAAGCAAAAACCTCTAAAGAACACCTCCATTCGACTTGAAACCTGTCCAACAGTTTTCAAAAGGTTGAAGAGACGCAAAATTGACCAAAATTTCATCCAATTTGGTTCAATAATGAGAGAGTTATGACCAAAACAACTTTGCCCCAATTTCCTCCACTAAATGTGGGGCAACTGCCAGTTAACTCCACTAAAAGTGGAAGTCCGCCTAAATTTGGGAGCGCCTCCAGAATCTCCGCCATATTAAACTCCAATTAACTGAAGCTTAATTAAATATTAAACCTGATATTAGGCTCCTTAAGCACTCTTAACATTAAACTCCCACACTGATCATATGATGAGGTTCCATGGGAGGAGGTTTGGCCCCCTCCGTGCTTCGCCGAACCCAAACGGCATTCAAAGTGCAATAACTTCTTCATACGATGTCTGTTTTTCGAACCGTTTGCAGAAAACGAGACCTATGCAACCATCTTGGTTTCAACTCAATCCTGTAATTTTGAATTTTGAGCTAATCCTTAGGTCCTTGATCCAGTTCTGATCAATGACCCCAGCCATTTTCAACCCCGAAAGCCGTTGTAAAAACCAGTAAACCACCGACAGTGGGTCGACGCCGCAGCAGAGGAAACCGTAACAGTAGGAGGTTGGTGTTGTCGTTGTGCAAACGAGGTCGGGGCAGTTAGTTGAACGCGAAGAACCAAGCACGAAAACCCTACACAGTTAGGTAGCCCGAAGGTCACAGGATTGAACCCGCGAGCCCTCCAAATTCGATGCCCTCATCCGCACCTACCTCTAGTTTATTTATATTTTTATTTATTTACCATACCTCTCGAGTAAGTCTAAAAAGAGGTTTTATTTATTTTGAGTTTTCGTAAATATAAAAAGAGGTTTTATATATTTACCCTACCTCTAGTTTATTTATATTTTTATATAAAAAAAAAGGTTTTATTTATTTACCATACCTCTAGTTTATTTATATTTGTATTTATTTACCATACCTCTTGGAGTAAGTGTAAAAATAGATTTTATTTATTTAACATATCTCTTTTTATATTTTTATTTAGTTATCATACTTACTTCCAATTTATTTATATTTTTATTTATTTACCATACCTCTTGGAATAATTATGTAAAGAGGTTTATGGAGTAAATATAAAAAAATAAGTTTTATTTATTTACCCTACCTCTAGTTTATTTATATTTTTATATTAAAAAAAGGTTTTATTTATTTACCATACCTCTAGTTTATTTATATTTTTTTTTATTTACCATACCTCTTGTAGTAAGTATAAAAAGAGGGTTTATTTATTTACAATGTCTCTTTTTATATTTTTATTTAGTTACCATACTTACTTCCAACCAGTTTATTTATATTTTTATTTATTTACCATACCTCTTTTATTTTTATTTATTACAAATATATTGATTATAAATATAATTTCGAGTTAAGAGGTAGGGACAATTATTACAAATATATTGATTACAATTACGCCGACATTAAAAATGTTTACATACAATATTTCTTACGTTACATCTAACATCTAACACCTAGACATCTCTTATAAAAAGAGGTTTTATTTATTTACCATATCTTTTTTTATATTTTTATTTAGTTACCTTACTTTCAGTTTATTTAACATTAAAAATGTTTACATACAATATTTCTTACATTACATCGAACATCTAACATCTAGACATCTCTTCGGGCACCTCTCGATGCAATGAATATAACCGCAGTTAAGAGGTAGGGATAATAATTACAAATATATTAATTATTACAAATATATTGATTACAATTGAGTCGATATTAAAAATGTTTACATACAATCTTTCTTACATTACATCTGGCATCTAATGCCTACACATCTGTAGAGCGCTTATTTTTATTTATTTACCATACCAATTCGTAAATATAATTTCAAGTTAAGAGGTAGGGATAATTATTACAAATATGTTAATTATTACAAATATATTGATTACAATTGAGCTGACATTAAAAATGTTTACATACAATATTTCTTACATTACATCTAACATCTAACGCCTAGACATCTCTTCCATATTGAGTTGTAGAGCACCTCTTAGCGCAATGAACATAACCGTGGTTAAGAAGTAGGGATAATAATTACAAATATATTAATTATTACAAATATATTGATTACAATTGAGCCAACATTAAAAATGTTTACATACAATCTTTCTTACATTACATCTAATATCTAATGCTTACACATCTAGTTGTTTTCCATATTGGGTTGTAGAGTGCCTCTCCGCACAATGAACATAACCGTGGTTAAGAAGTAGGGATAATAATTACAAATATATTGATTACAATTCAGTCGACATTAAAAATGTTTACATACAATATTTTTTACATTACATCTAACATCTAATGCCTACACATCTAGCATCTTTATCTTGTCTTAGGATTTATGGTTTACGTTAAAAGTAGGTAAAATCTGTGGTGAATATTTATGTTATTTTTTTATTTAAAAACTGTTAAAAATAAGTAAAAACTGTGGTGAATATTTACGTTATTTTTTTTATTTTTATGTAAAAACTTTAGTCAGTATTCGTTTTAAATTTTATTATTTTGTAGATAGGTCTGCTTCTAAGTTGCAACAGTTCCCAACCAACCTTTAATATAAAATGGGGTATCATAATAACCCAACTTGCAAACCCGTATTACAAACAACCGAACTTAATGTATATTTAAATTACTTCTCTTGCACATTATTTTATTTTTTGATTGGTTGTTGATAGGTCTGTTTTTAAGTTACAACGGTTCTTAAAACAGGGTATTATAATAACAAAACTTCCAAAACATTAATAGAAACGACCAAATTTAATGTAAATCTAAATTTTACTCTTACATAATTTTACTGACTCTAAATTTTACTCTTCATAATTTTACTGACTCTCAAACAACTACAAGAATCTGCTCATTGTTTACCTATACGAAACTAGCAAAATATGTTACTGTTGCTTCATCTTGTTTATGATAATTTGTAAACTTTAAATCAGTGTTGTGAACATCTCAATAACATTTTGATTTTATCTCAAAATCACGATTTTTTGGCCTAACCGATGTTTGCCGATTTTTAAAGATATTTTTATGGTATCTTAATTTTGTTGCCGATTTTTTACCAATATTTTTCTGATTTTTACGATTTTTTGGTTTTTCGAACCCTTGCCAATTTTATCTCAACATTGCTTTAAGTACAACAAGCATAGTCTCAAGTACATATGGCTCAAAGTGTTCGAAGATAGAAGCTTCTATTATTCAAACAGAGCATCACTGACTAAATTTAATATAAAATAAACTAATCTCAGAATTCTGGTTATTCTTGCTTCTATCTTGTTTATGATAACTTATAAACTTTAAAGACAACAAGCATAGTGTCATGTACATGTGGCTCAAGTGTTCGAAGATAGAAGCTCCTATTATTAAAACAGAGCATCACTGCCTCAATTTAATATAATATAAACTAATCACAGAATTCTTATTTGAAACGTAATTCAAATTTATTAGACTAACATTAAGTGCAATAATCTTCCGTTCATGTTTTAATGAATTACATAATATTCTTGATTATACATCAAAAATGGACCACATAGAAGCAACCCATAGCCAAGAAGCTAGTTGTTGAAAACAATTTTTCTGGTTGCTCTCGTAGTCATCTTCTCGAAGACGGCAGATTTCCAACATGGTTTGTGATACAAATATGCAGATAGTAAGTTGTAACCAACTATCATCACATCATAATAAATTTTCCAAGAAAGAAGTGAATTTACATGACCAAAAAGATCATGCTAACAATGAATGGCACACACCAATAGCAGTCATCAACTTTTCTTTTTTACTCCCTTGCAGACCTAATGAATGTAAAGGATCACCCCAATATCCAGTAATATAAATATGTATTGTCTACACCAATTCATCTGGACAGATCAGAGGTCTTCAACCACAAGTTTCGCCCAACCAATGAAGGCTCATGGAGAGCAATATACGCTGCATTCAATCTGCAACCACATAAAGCAGTGAGATTTGAAAACCTCTTATATTAGAAATAACAACAATCTCCACTCCCAACCAACTCCCAACCAGGGAATAAATAGTACAGTTACAAACCATTAGTTAACGTGCCAAAACCTATGAATACAAATAGGTAAATTATGCAGCATTAGGAACTCACTTCTCAACATCAGGAGGAGCCAAAGGATCAAGTATGTCCTCTTCCCTGTGCTCGGAAGCGTGAATGGTGTTTGTCATGCCAGCCGTAGATAATTCCTGAACCTCAGTCTATCAATGATCATTAACAGAGATTTCATAAGTATCTAAAGTTCAGTAATTATCCAAGGTGTAACGATAAAAGCATTCACTACAGCAAACTAAGAAGTTATTGTTAATACATCAAATATGAGAACTGAAGGCCATCAACGCCAGGAAATATATATTTTTAATATCATCAACAGCATACTACACAACAAATAGCATGCTAAGTCATGCTTCAAAGAAGATTTCTGGAGAATCCTCAACACATACAAAAAAGTAAAAGAAATTAGCTCTTGAATTTGCAAGTAACAACCATGCTTACCTGCTGCTGATAATTCCCAGAGGCAGGGTATGCCCCATAACCATACATTGATGGATCTTGCGGTGCAGCATAACCATAAGCTTCGTACCCCTGTCCATAACCATAGTAAGCTCCAGTCCACTGATTTGGATCCGCTTGAGGCTGACCCCAGGCTGCAGGCTGGTCCTGCAAAATGAAATGAGCATCAGTTTTAGTAAATATATGAATCACGCTAGAAACCTATTTTGCTGACCTGTACCTGCTTAGTTGCAGGACTTCGACCCCAGGAAAGACGAACAGTTTGCTGACCAATGAAAGTACCATGTATCCTTTGCAAAGCTTCCTCAGCACAGGCCCTACATAAAAATATCTAATTTCTTAGTGCATTTTCCACGAAGGCACTACTAGTTTGGCAATCAATTATGCATGCCCTGACCATTAGAAGCCCTTTATTGCAACTGGTTTCTGTATAAATCATGGGATACACTATCTATAATTAGCAGGGTTACACGATGACGTGTTCCTGAGGGTGGGGGACATGCTCCCCCCATTCCCCATGCTCCCAGGACTTGGGTACTCCCTTCCCCTTTATAGTGGACAAGGAAATGCAATAGGAAACGTCGTCCTCGAAAAATCAGATGCTCTCCAGTCTCACACTCCTTTTTTAATCTAAGTCCGCTGTTTTCAAACCCGACCACCACAACCTCACCCCCACCGGTTGGGTAATTACTGAATTATTGATAATATGAAATTCTTTAAGTAAAAGTTGATATTCTCCTTTATCTTTCTTTTTCTAACTTTTTACTTAATTTTTTAACACTACAATTAATTGTTTGTTCCAGTATGTCTGAGAAAAATCTTCCAATCTCGTCAAACTTCATATAGAGAAAGGATAATTTCATATCTTATTCAGAATTCAGCAGACTTGACAGTTTTCAGGGTTCCAGGACTGGCAGGATTGCAGAGCTCCCATTGGATTCTATGGGTTTGGCATTTAATAAAGCATACCAAGCCCTCTATGTACCTCAATGTTGGTGGTGTTAATTGTTGAACTCACTTGTCATGATTTTATCAAAACTGTACCCTTCACTGAAGCCAAAATCATTAATTAGGCATGCTAAGCTTTTTCAGTTGGATTAGACAATTTCATCAAAATTGGATAGTATTGACTGATTTCCCTGGAGGATTGAGGTAAAGACAAACGGTAGATGAGAAAGGAAATGGATGACACTAATGACAAAAATCCCAATAAAAGTGAAGGTTCTGATAATACGATATAGTATTTATTGTAGAATGATGTGTTTTGGGCACTAGAAACGACGTTTATGTTTTTGATGTCAGATATGTATCACGATTCACACTCGGTTCCATTTTGCTATATTTAAGCTTAGTAATTAAATTCTATATACATGAGTGATTTTTGCATATTTGGTGTCTAATGGCATTGATACACACATATTACTCGATTTTGCATATAAAATACTAAATTTTGCATATTTTATATTGATACACACATATTACTAAATTTTCCATATTTTATGTACTTTTTAGTATACCAGTCACCAACAGGTTCCAGTTCCATACTGGTCAAACCTCAACTGGTTCCGATTCTGATAGCTTTAATTACATGTAATGATAAAAATATTATTGCCGTCTTGTTATGCATAGAATTTCAATGAACTCTATCTTAATATATATTTCTTAAAATTTTGGGCCTTATGTCGGAGACCCCAATAATCCCCCTATGACGTTCCCTAAAATTTAAGAAGTGCTTCCACATGTTCCCTGGATGCGTTTCTCCGCTCCCGCATTCCCACGTCCCGGAAACTTGGTGGACCATTGATAATTAGACTTCTTAAAGTGCATGTCATACCTGTTACTAAACTGCACAAATCCACATCCCTTATTAAGAGGTATTTTGACATAAACAAGCTCCCCAAACTGCCCAAAGATTTGCCTTAGATCTTCCTCTGGGACAGTCGGATCCAAACCACCAACAAATATCTGCAAAAGACAAATATTATGAACATGCATGAAAGAAAACTCAGAAAGTCTAGAGGCAGTTACTTACTGTTGTATTGTTTATATCGTCTGGTTGAAACACTTGAGCAGGTGGCACACTGTAGGTTGGTGTTTGATAGGCCACTGCATAATAACAGAAATTAATGTGCATCACTTTCCTAACACAATCACAGAATAATAAGATGACATTATACAAACACTTCAAAAAGAAGACCATTTAAAATTAAATTTACCATCCAAGACATTTAATAGTTAAAACCAGCAACTGCGTATCATGATGAACGCTAGCTTCTGTCAGCAAACTACCAACCTTACTTGACAAAATAAATGTTCACAAATAAAAGCCAGCACAAGATGGATCCAATTTGCATATATGTTAGCAACCGTTCCAATTGCACCCAAGTACAAAAGACATATATAAATCACTAATGCTCATAACTGTGGGCAAGACAGGAGGGGCCAGAAAAAACATTAACTCAGCTTTTAAAAAGGGGATTTCAACAATAGCCTCTGGAAGGTACTGTTATTGTTCCAAGAATCCCCATCATTTTTCTGTTTAAGAAAGAGGATGTCAGTTGTGCACAAAAATCTGTTCCTAAAACTATTAACTACAAACCCAGATGAGCCAGGAAATTTTAATAATAATAAAGAGTACAGACAAAATTCTCTACGGTGAAAATCTTAAGCTGATATACAAAGTGATGAAATAAAACATGAGTTCTTACAGCACCAATTCCAGGGAAATCTCAGGCCTGCCTTGGTCACCCAAATGTTGAATGCAGCCTACCCATCATGAAATGTATACCCTTCTATCTCCAACATCTAATAGGACAAATTTTAGAAAAGTAATGAAATCAGCGAGATATCACCATGCAATCGACTTCCAGCAGAACAAAGTAAGCATTCTTTGTTAACAGACCAGCAAAAACTATTCAATAGATTCTTGAAGGGGAGAAACAGATCGCTGAAGAAGATGTAAAATGAAACCACAGTAACTCTGTTCCAAAGTGCATTCATATATTAGAAATGGAAAATTAAGGAGAACACTGCAGAGTTGAACACATAAACAGATCACTGACCTAAATGAGGTCACCCACTACTTAGATATTTTTTGTACTGAGTTCGGTTCCAGGCCCTATGTGAACAAAGCCTCTTGGCATCCTGCTTTGAGAAAATATCATTTCAAATATCGAAATATGTTTTTCACGCTAATGGAACTTTCCACTTTTATGTAGGAAATTAAAACAACAGCATTGATTGAAGAAGTGGGTTTGTAGATCAACTGAAACAACCATGGTACTTTCCTCCAAATAGCTACTTCAGCTGAAGCATATGAAATTTAAATACCAGAAAAGTACTGATGGTCATGTTTCAAAGCACCTCAGACAGAATACTGGATGATTTATTACCTGGTAATGCCCAGGAAGCTCACTGAGAATGATTTGGACAAGGGAATGAGAAAGCAATCAATGCTAAACATAGTGCACGCTACAAAACAACCATATAAATGGAGCAAGTAGAGACAGACAATTAGGATACTGTAATATTTAGAAAAAGAAAACAAGATCCACAAGCATAATCAGTAAGGTTAGCAAAACCATCATATCCCAGTTTCATCGTTAAGGCATCTAATATTCAACAGTTCAAACTGTACCATAGCACATGCACTCCATTAAGATTCACAGCATACCTTTAGGTGTATATTGCTGTTGATAACCCACAGACTTCTTGGGAGTAGCTGCACTAATGCGCATAGGCCTCGTAGAACAATAAACACCATTCATTTCAGTCATGGCACGATTTCTCTCATTCTCATCAGCAAACTTAACAAATCCATAACCTTTTGAACGGCCTGTGGAGGGATCTGTTACAACTTTTGCACCTCTCACAGATGGGTATCGAGATCGAAACGTCTCTTGTAACAGATAATCTGTGACATCTGGAGCCAAATCTCCTACAAATATAGAATGCTCTGGTCCTGTTATAAGGCGTCTTTCTCCTAAACCAAAAGAGGCCCAATTTAATCTAAAAAGTTGTTCTGTGCCAGGCATCTGTGTGCCATTGTATGTTTGAAGAATCCTCTCAGCTGCCGCATGGGAAACAAACTCCACAAAACCATAACCTTCTGGATAGCCAGTCACCTTGTTCCGAATAACTTTTATGGACACAACCTACAGCATCGAAATAATGCCATTAAAAAACAGTGCTCAAAGAAAGATACCCAAAATATGTGACCACAAATAGTCCATGATCCCAAATTCAAACATTAAACAAAGACTAACTAAAGCAATGGACAATGAACTTTATAGAAAACAAATCAAGTTACAAATGCATTAGCCACAAGGATAACATTAGAATTTTGTCTTGAGCAACAAACTAGAAGATACACAGGATAACATTAGAATTTTGTCTTGAGCAACAAACTAGAAGATACACATGTATTCAGAGACTTCAATACCCTCTGAAGACTCGATGCGCGCTATGTAACCAGATCTTTCCACCCCATCCCTCTAAATATCCCCAGACACATATCAGATCCAGATCCTCCTTAGAAGCACAATGAAACATCCATGAACCGATATCTGGACAGGATGAAACATAGATCTCTATGGGGTCTATACAGGATCCATTCACATTTCAGGATGCATTTGGTATGGATGCCATGTCATGTCTTCTAAAAAAGAAAAATTGATTTATGTGCTTGTGTGTGTATTTTAAACAGATATAATGTTCAGCTGTACCATATCCATATTTTTCTAAAATGTTGGCCCATCAATGCCCATATCCATGTTATAATTTGTGGATGCAATTGCTTTTTCCAATATGACAATAGTTCAAAAGGCAAGACTGATTTAAAAGGAGAGTAAGTGGGGTTTCTCTGACCTTTTAATTTTTAAAATAATACAACCTTGTAAATTCAGCAGTTTAACAGCACTTCCTCCTAGGCTCCTATTACAGTGATTATACAGGTTATATTATCTCAAGATTGTATTGGCGATATCTTTTAAAATAATACAACCTTGTATATTCAGCAGTTCGATAGCACTTCCCCCTAGGATCCTATTACGGTGATTATACAGGTAATATTATCACAAGATTGTATCTGCGATAACTTTTAAAATAATACAACCTTATAAATTCAGCAGTTTAACAGCACTTCCTTCTAGGCTCCTATTACAGTGATTATACAGGTTATATTATCTCAAGATTGTTCGCTTTTTTTCACATTCTCTCTTTTCTTTTTAATATATTTGAATGCAGGACACTTGAATTTGTCCCATTCATCATCCAAAGAATGGCTCATATTTGAATGCAGGACACTTGAATTTGTCCCATTCATCATCCACAGAATTGTTCAGTTATATCTGTAATTTTCTCTCATGACATTTCGGATCATGTTACCAGAAACATGATGTTGAGGCACCATATTCAGGCGAAACCCATCACTGGCTGGGAATGAGTGGGGGGACACCATTTCTGCCTCACATTTCTGGTTTCTTAATATTTAACCTCCTGTCGGAGAAATAAGCACCTCTGTTCCTGGCAAAACCTGGCTGTTTCATCAAAAACAGTTTGCACTTTTCCAGAGAAAGACAAGCCACTTCCAGAGAAATGGCTTGCATTTCTCCCAAAAAAATGCAGGCAGGTGAAAAAAAATATAATTGCAAAATATTAGATATCATTTTTGAGATTCAACTGCGTTAATTAAGTCATTCATCTATGACCATTTCCATGAGAGGTAGTCATAACTGACTAATTTCTCATGATTTTTGAATAGTCCACTTAGCAATCATTGCATCGGGTGATGCTCAAAGGGGTGAAGAAGTGGGATTGAAACTAATGAAATGAATCACATTTCACTAGTTTCAATCCCACTACTTCACCCCTGTGAGCATCGCCCGATGCAATGAGTGGTAAGTGGACTATTCAAAAATCATGAGAAATTAGTCAGTTACGACTACTTCTCACAGAAATGGTCATAGATATTCGAATGACTTAATTAACGCAATCGAATCTCAAAAATGATATCTAATATAATGCACTGTGGAAACCCCTTGTACTTAAAATGCAAAATATTTAAAAAATTAAAAATATTGAGAAAAAATATAATTCAAAAAAATTCAAATTCAAAAAATAAATTGATATTTCATCTCATATCACCAATCACTACTTTCTCATATTTAAAATGCAAAATATTTAAAAAATTAAAAATATTGAGAAAAAATATAATTCAAAAAAATTCAAATTCAAAAAATAAATTGATATTTCATCACGTATCACCAATCACTACTTTCTGGTAACGTAAATATCAAATTTACTCATCTGGCAATTTCACTTTTTAAAAGGTTGTGGGAGTTCATTCCAATTAAGACATTGTATGCCCATCCCACTAATCCGTACAATTTGAATAATTCAAGCCATAGAAAAAAAGAAACACCATCTCCTAGACCATCCAGATTCCAACCTACAAGATTAACAGCAACAAATATACATATTTTTGCAGCTATAATTCCCTCCAAGGATATTTCATAGTTGAGTTCATGTTACAGTCAACACTTTGTCCCTCAAAATTCTTGTCACTATACAACAATCTCTGCCTCGAATTTCAAGTTACCAAACCCAACTTAATTGCCTGGAAATGTGTGCCTATCAAGCCTGAAATTTTCCTCAAAATTCAAGTCATTACACCTCAGCAATCTCCTTGATTTTCGTGTCAGTCAACCTAGCAATTAATGCTCAAACTCTCCCTCAAAAACCGCATTGAATCATCCTTGATTTGTGTGCTAAATACTATTGTAGCTACCTTCCCAGACTGCGTGCCACCACCCTGCCTTAAAACTTGGGCCTGCGATGGTCTCTCCTTGCTATAGATAGGTCTCTCCTTCAGAAAAAATGGCTATCTCAGCCGTCTCCTCTTTTCTTCTCCTCTTCTCCAACGCTTGCACATGAAGAATGACAGCCTCTTTTGCCTTTTTCCTTCTTTTTAGTCTCGTAATGATGAGAAGCCATATCCCTACGATCAAATGCTGATGATATTGGCTCTCAACTTCTCTTGATCAAGGATGGAGATCTAATCTCACATTGACCTCTTTTGTATGTCTCCCCCTTCATTAATGACCTCCCTAGTCACTTTAATAACTTGTACCATGTAACCTTTTTCTCATAAAGTCACTTTAAAAACGTAAAATCACTTTAATATAATAAAGTACAATGTACTTTTAGACCTCATAAAGTGATTAAAAATTCACATGACTATAAGTTATAACCACATGAAGTCACGAAAAAGTGGGTTCACATATTTTCCTAGGCCAAAGACAAAAAGATCTAGGAAACACCTCCTTAGTACCTTTTTCAACAAGTGAGAATTAGAGAAGATCCCTGGTTGGGTGTTAAAGTGTGCTTCAATCTATGAGGCCCACTCTTGAACTAGTTGCACAGTCAAGGATATTACTCTTTAGAACTCAAAATCTCCAATACATCCTCAAATCAGCAGAGCTAGGTGGAAATTGATCATTAGTCAGGCCTGGTCGGTCCGCTGGCAGATAAATAGAATTCTTATGATGACCATCAATGTCATGTGTGTCTTCAAGAAGATGTGGAGGACAATTTGTGCTAGGTGACAAATCCGACCACTGTATCTTTCACCACCAAGCTTGGACACAAAGCCTAGGCCAAGGCAGTCTTTTCAATGGAAAAGTTTTGGTGGTGAGAAAAATTTTGGAAGCTCCATGCTCCTCTCAAAGTTAACATAGTGCTTTGGCTCACCCCCAACAATAAATTTTTGACATGGGACAACGGCTTAAAAAAAAGGCTAGCAAGGCCCAAGCATATGTGCTTCATGCGAACAAGATGTTGAATCTGCAAATCATTTCTTCATGTCTTATTTTTTTTCTTCCCGCGTGTGGTCACTATTAGCTTAATTTTTTCTTCAAAAGCAAGATGGTCGTCAACAAGCCTCGAGGTTTGGGTAAGTTCGTGGCTCTCTAACAAATCTGTGATGTTGATGTTTGTAGCTTGAACAAGTAGTTTTGCACACGCCTAAGTGTTTAGGTGTGCAAAAGTCACCCAAAGCCTCTTTAGAAATTTGCTCTAGTGTGAGCAAGTTGCATTTGTAATTTAGCTTAAGTGTAACTTAGGAAAAGCACATAATTGTTATGTTGGCTTATTGAGCTAAAATAAACTTTAAGAAATTTAAGTATTTTAGTGATTATGTTTTAATCTCAGCCCTTGATCTCAAGTGAGGCAATATCTAATCTCAATCGTCAATCACTTTGGAGATTAGGGTTAGGGGTTTAGCTCAATGTAAAGTTATAAAAGCAAGGCTAAGGATAGGGTGAATACATACCATACAGCAACACAAGATTGAGAGAGGAATCTCACTGAGGAGTGTGATACTCTAGTGTGTTTAATCTGAGGAAGTGCAGAAAGAGAGCTTGGAGATCCAGATCAGCAAGTGGATCCAGCATCGATCTAAGGCTTAATTTGCTAAATCAGATCCAACGGATTTTTGTAGTCTGTAATCTTTCTCAGTTGGGTTATTTTCCCAGGACGGGAACCCAAGTTTTGAAACTTAATTTGTCATGTCATCATGATTGAGATTGGTAAATTTTGCTTCCATTGAATTTAATGTGTTAATGAAGCTCCTAGTTGTGCAATTAATTAGTAGATTTGTAAACTGCTACGAATTAAGTGTCAGGTGCTAGGTTTGTAGGAAAACTAACATGTGCTGTCTTAAGGCTCTACTATGTCTTTTCATTTATTTCATTTGGTGGGCTTGAAATCTTAACGTTTTTCAGGAGACTTTTTTATCCGTAGAGATCATGGCTAAAATGGTTGCCAAGGTGACCAAGAATTGAGTGCAAGCCCAAGTCCAAATGGGTGCCCTCCATGCCTGCTATATACCTGGATACTACATAGGTCTTTTTTTGATAGAGCAAGCCAAAGGAACCCTCATCGGTGTGGTGTTGGGGTCATGTTATTTTTTAAAGGGATCCCATAATTTTCAGATTCGTTATCCTTTGGGCCCAGGGTCAAATATGAAGGTCGAGTTCACAACATTGATGATATTATTATTTCAAGATAAGTAATGTGCAGTTTCAAAATTGCAGGTAATGGGGAAGTCCAAAGTGGTTATTAAAAATGCCCAAAAAAAAAAGGTTCTAGTTATTGAACACCTGGCTTACCTCTATTTTAACCCAAATTAAAGATCTATTTTAGGATTTTCAACGAACCTCCTTCACACATTTATTTAAACAAAATTGCAGACAATTTATCCAAAGAGGCCCTTGCACCCTCTAAAGGAATTTTCATTGAGGTATTCCCGCATGCCAAGAGACCTCATAAATAGGCCAAAAAAATATATAAAATGAAAAATTTAATTTATTTTTGAGCTTCGTGTAGACCCTAAGTGTCATGTCAGCCCCACCAATGACGGGGTGTGACTTTTGGTCAAAACTTACCCCAATCCAACTAATATAAATACAAGAAGACCAATTCGTGCATCTCATCTTGTGAAGAATTAGTAACGCAAGTGAGCCACGGATCTCCAAAAGAGGCCAAGTTGAAGATGATTTATCTTTAAAAAATGGACGAGTAGATATCTAGAAGAGAGTCAAGTATTTTGTCTGTTGAATGAGGAAGAAAAGGCTAGCTATGTAGAGTTCTTTCTGTTGTTTGAATGGCAACCGAGTTTATGTCTTTGCACAAAAAGAGTGTTGAAGCCCTAGTAGCAGGCCAAAAGGCCTCAGAGTTGTAACTAGGGGGGCTCAAAAGGCCTCAGTCAGATTGCAGGAGGGCCGAGAGAACTTAGGTGGTGGGCAGTAGAGGCCAAAAAGCCTCAAATTCATGGCCAGAAGGGGGTGAGGGGCCTCAGGGTTGCAGGAAGGCCAACAAGTTAGTTTGGAAGCTGCTAATCTTGTGTAGATGAATTATTGACCATGTACTACAAAGTCTATTTAGTAAAGGAGGTCTGAACAAAGTGTTTTGATGTTGATAAGTACAGCTGACCAAAGGGAAGTGTCCACTGTGAGTGGCTAAGTATGCAAGGTAATTAAAGGAACTATTCCCTGTAAGTTAAGGAGGCAAAGATTTGACTGGTATCTTTGAGTTGATTTTGGCACAGATTCCTAGAATAGTTTGAATTATAAATATTTGTTGAAGAACAAATTTTTCTTAAGAAGAAACTTTTGCTAGGTTTTTCCCAAGATTGGTTTCCAGGGTAAATTTGTTCTCTTTGTTGCTTGGCTATCTCTTTATGATCTTACTGTTATCACTGTATTATTATTGATATTTTCTATGTATAATTGCTTAATGATACATGTGACAATGACATAAGTTAACTTGATGAAACAATCATTGGAAAGTAATTATCAAATTAGAAGATTAGTTCATGTTATAGAAAATTCAACATTTTCAACTCTCAGGAATTTGTGGATGATCTTGTCATCCAAGATCTCTCCTTTTTCTTATAATTGTGGTCTATGTTTTTCAAAGCAACATCTCTTTTGATGCAATCAGTTTGATGTAATGCCAGATTATAGAACAAAAATAGCAATCTAATAATCAAGGTTATATTTTGTAAGTACATGTATGGGATAAGTAAATCTGATGCACTTTTGAAAGGACCAATAGTTTTTGTAAGTACTCTATCAACAAGGATAAATTCCCCTTGTTTTTTTGAAGTCCTTAGAGACTGCAACATGTATATTTCCCCCTTGAAATACAAAGATTTTTTCCTTCTAAAAAAAAATAAAATAAAACTCACAAAATCTGCCCATTTTATTCGAGTGAAGCTAACACATAACGCAACCAACACAAACATGAAGGAAATTGCTTGGTTTGTGTGTCTAAGGCAATTATATCAAATATATCCCAAATTCAAATCAAATTTTTGGAAGGGATTATTAAAAGGATTTGGAAAAAATTTGAATTTTAGCACAGCATATCACCTAAAGTCAAATGGGCAAACAAAGAGGATTAATCAAGTGATTGACGATATGCTGAGGATGTATGTGATGGGTAAGCCATCTAAACAAAAATAGTATTTACATTTAGTTGAATTTGCCTATAACAATGGATATCAAGCATCTTTGAAAATGAAACCACTAAAGCCCTGTACGGCAAGAAATACAACACACCTATGAGTGAGGATGACCTAGCTGATAGAACCATTACTAGGCCAGATTTGCTCATGGAAATGGAAGAGAAAATGGGGAAAATAAAATAGAACTTAAAGGTTGTACAAGGCAAGCAGAAAAGCTATGCAGAGAAAGGAAGAACAAACAGAGAATTCAAAGTGAGAAAGCACGATTTCATCGAAGTAAAAGCTGAGAAGAGTTCACTGAAACTAGGAAACTACCCAAAACTAGCAGTAAGATATTCTGGACCATTTGAAATCTTAGATAGAATTGGTCTTTTGCATGCATGCTTGCACTACCTGCATCCATGAGCATACATAATGTGTTTCACGAGTCTTTGCATAAAAATCATGTACCTGAACCTAACCGCGTAATTGATTAGACTTGTATAGAGGAGAAGAACAAGGGAGACTTCCTAGTCCAACTAGTGCACATATTGGGCGAGAAGATCAAGGTTCTCAAGAATCAAACCATTTGACCTAATAAAGGTCCAATGGACCTGCTACTATCCCAAAGATGCTACAAGGGTGCATGGAGATGACATGTGGGAGGAGTACCCAAAACTTTTTGAAGAATTCTAATTGTAGATTTGTATATAATACACTGAGAATGATGTATAAATAAGGGGAGAGGAAAGTAAAACCCCTAGGTTGATCCACAAGTTGTAAATGTACATATGTTATATAGGTTGGTGGGCCAATATGTTTTGGCACTAGAGGGCTTGTGTATATAAGTTTTTGGGCTTGAATGCTGATACATATATGTTTTGCGCTAGAGTATCTGTGTGATATTAAGTAGGACAGCCTATATGCAAAAAGGTCAATGAGCCTCACAGTATAAATTGTAACACTCACATATTAATAAAATACATCACTACTACAATCCAAGTCAAACAAGGGAATATTGCTGATTTTCTAGAGCTAATTAAACAAGCACAATTTTCTACAATTGATAATCACTTCCAATGATATATGATATTACTTTAACACACTCTAGAACATCATTAATTAATTACACTCAAAAAATTCAACTAGTCAAATATTGACTGTCTCAAAAATTTAACTCCTTCGAAACTTCAACCTCTTCCTAAGATTACTTCCCATGTGTGAGAGAGATAAAAATGTAAGTGATGAGTGAGTGAGTGAGTAAATGAGAAGTTCAAGTGTCTCTTTATAGTGATATTAGGATGCCCAAGAGGCACGTCTCTTTGCAAATCAAATTTAATTTTCTTTCTTTTAATTTTCTTTCTTCTAAATAGTTGGTGATTACCTCGTGCAGCTATCCAAAGATTAACATGAATTAGATTATAATCCACCCACATAGTGTTTGACTTTGTTGAGTTGTTACTCCATAATTTATGTGATTCTTTGCAAAAATTTAGTGTAATATTCCGAATAGGAAATAGACAGTAATAAAAAGCAACATAAACAAGTAACTACAACAAATAGAGATATCATAAAAACACTGCAAACATGGAGAAAACGTTGAGCCATTTTATTATAATCTGAAAGATAACAATAGATACAAAGGTGATCAGAATGATGGCACCTTGGCTTTCTCAAGGCAAGCTGGAAATCCCTCAGTGAATGGCTGCTCTGTCAAGGACTGTGTTACTCCAAATGTTGTTGCTGTTGCTGTCGGAATTGTTGCAATTGCTGGAATGGAGCTGCTCTTTGGGGCTGTTCCCCTGCTCAAAAAATTGTGAAACTTCGGAAATGAGCTCTCCTCCAATAACCCGGAAAAACCCAGGAAGGAATCCCAGAATGGATGACCGCGAAATTTGACCTCCCTTGGAAAATAACGCACTCCCAGTGAGTATGCTGGCCCTGAATGATAAACCTGCAAGTGATGGCCTCCTCCTACTGCAAAATGATGATTTGTGAAGGGTTGATCCCTTCACAATACCCTTGGGCTAAAACCCATGATAACCCCTCACTCCCGGAGCTGCCTCCTCTCCAAACTGCGTAATCTCTGAGAGAGACTGCGTTGTCCAAGTGACTGCATGAACCCAGCTGAAGGTACTATGTGCTCTCCCCTGAAAAACGATGGTTGATCTCCTCACCTAAGCGGGCACTCAAAGTCCTCCGACGCTGAGGTTGGGATCTCTGCTCGAAGACACCCTTGTGCTAAACAGCACTTGCAAACTTCGCTCAACGGCAAAAGCGTGCTCAATGTCAAAAGACAGAAATCATAAGATGTATAATAGAATGACTGAATGGTGAGCCTCCTCTCCCTTTTATGCTTGAGAGTCTTGCTCTCACCTGGGCTCCACTCAACTGCGATGTCCCTCCTTGACCACGTTGTCCCTGCCACTGCGTTGTCATGGGCCCACGCTGCCCCTTCCCTCACTCTGTCACTTGGCTCTCCTGGGCCCCACACTGCCAATTAATATTTGCCTAAGTGACTTTAGGGAATTATAATTTCCTAAGTGTGGGTTATGGGTCCCATCACCCCTTTTATTAACTGACTAACATTAAAAAAGAAAAACTAGGCAAAATTAATATTGCCAATTAGCTGCTGCTAATTGGGAATATTACAGTCCTCCCCGCCAAAACATTGCTTGTCCTTAAGCAACTGCAAAGACGGATGCTGCAAAATTTTCTCACTTTCCCAAGTGGAATCCTCATCCGGCAAGTTCCTCCACCTCACCAAGTACTCTCTAACAGTCCTGCTCCGTAGTTGTCTCTCCCTGGTGTCTATGATGGCTTCTGGCTGCAATACCAGATGCTCCTCATCATCTGTAGGCAGAAGCTCCTTTGTTGCAGTCACCTACTGCCCCAATGCCTTTTTCAGGCATGATACATGGAAGATGTTGTGGATTATGCTACCTGTGGGTATCTCCAACTCATATGCAACCTCCCCAATCCTGCGGGTCACTCTGTAAGGCCCATAGAAGCGGGGCTTGAGCTTCTTGTCCCCCTTCTACTTCAGCATGGACTACCGGTATGGCTAAAGTCGTAGGTAGACCAAGTCCCCTACCTCAAACTGCCTCTCTACCTGTCCCCTGTCGGCATACAGCTTCTGTTGGTTCTGTGTTGTAGCCAAGTTGTCCTTAAGGGCCCGGAGTATATCCTGACTCTCTTGGATCCAGTCCTTGGCCCTGGGGGCCTTGCTAGCTCAAAACATCACATCAGCAAAACTCAGAGCATGGTATCTATATAAAACATAAAACGGAGACATACCAATAGACATGTGAAAAGTGGTGTTGTAACAGTACTCTCCCAAGTGCAGCCAGCATAGCCATGCCTTCTGCTGCCCTGTGACATAGTTTCGCAAGTAGCCTCCCAACCACTTGTTCACTATCTCTGTCTACCCGTCCGTTTGAGGTTGATGACTGGTGCTCGGAGTCAACTCTGTACCCACTAAACGAAAGAGCTCCTGCCAAAATCTGCCCATGAAACGGTTGTCCCAGTCACTAACAATGGTCTTCGGAAGACCATGCAATCTGAAAATATCCCTGAAAAACAGCTCTGCTACCTGTGCCGTTATGTACCGTGCTGATATAGCGAAGAAGTGAGCACACTTTGTCAGTTGATCAACGACCACAAAGATGCAATCCTTGCCCTGCACCGTGGGCAACGCTGTGATGAAGTCCATCGAAATGCTTTCCATTTCCTCTCCGGAATGGGAAGCGGTTGTAGTAGTCCTGCTGGGTGGCTCATCTCCCCTTTGTTCCTCTGACATACTTCGCACTCCTTGACATGCCAGAGTACGTCCTCCTTGAGGCCTCTCCAAGAGAAACTCTCCCTGATGGCCCTGTAGGTCTTGGTGAACCCCTGATGGCCTGATAATGGTGAGTCATGGGAGGCACACAGTATCTTCTCCTTGAGCTAAGAGCTCCCAGTCAAGAAGATCCTGTCCCTGAAGTATATAACCTCGTCCATCACCCTGTACCTGTCATCTGTGATCTGACCGTCCAGTACCTCACAGGAAAAACAATCCTTGGAGTACTCCACCAGTAACTGAGCCCTCCAGTCCGTGTCTATGTTCATCAAAGACAACGCTACCGGTCTGCGGGATAAAGCATCGACCACCACGTTGTTCTTCCCTTTGACATACTCAATGGAAAAGTCATATGCCTGGATCTTACTAACCCACTTCTGTTGCCTCTCCTACAACTTCTTCTGCTCTAAAAAGAACCGAAGGCCGTTGTGGTCAGTCCTCACCCGAAACCTGTTGCCCACCAAGTACTGTCAGAACTTGGCCAGTGCATGCATGATAGCCAGCATCTCCTTGTCGTATATAAGATACAACCTCTCATGCGGCAATAGCTTCCTGCTCTCGAAAGCTATGGAGTGGCCTCCCTGCATCAGAACCGCGCCCACTCCCTCTCCTGAGGCATCACACTCCAAGACAAAGGGCTACGTGAAATCTGGCAAAACCAATACTGGGCAGTTGCTCATCACTTCCTTGAGCCTATCAAAGGCCCTTTGTGCTATGTCCGTCCAACTAAATGCCCCCTTTTTGGTAAGATCTGTGAGGGGTGCAGCCAGTTGGGAAAACCCCTTGACGAACTTCTGGTAGTAGGTGCAGATGCCTACAAACCCCCGAAGCTTTGTCACGTTCTTCGGTTCCGGCCATTCCCAGATGGCCTGGATCTTCTCCTCGTGGACTCTCACTCTGTCCACACCAATGATATGCCCCAAATAGAGCATCTCTGTCAGCCCAAACTCGCATTTGGAGAGTTTGGCATAAAGATGTTGCTCAATACAACCTCAATGTGTTGCAGGTGCTCCTCCCATGTCCGGTTGTAGATAAGAATATCATCGAAGAATACCAACACGAACTTCCTCAACTGACCATGGAAGATGTAATTCATACAGGACTGGAAAGTGGTCGGTGCATTGGTTAGCCCAAAGGTTATCACCAAAAACTCAAAATGGTCGTAGTGGCATCTGAAGGCCATCTTGGGGACATCCTGGTCCCTCACTCGGATCTGATGGTACCCTGACCTCAGATCAATCTTGGAGAAGAATTTTGATCCCCTCAGCTCATCCATCAACTCTTCAATCCGCAGAATGGGGTATCGGTTCTTCATTGTTTTCTTGTTGAGAGCTCGATAATCGATGCACATCCTCAGTGTGCCATCCTTCTTCACTAGTACAACAGAAGAAGCAAATGGGCTAGTGTTGGGCCGGATGTGTCCCAGCGCTAAGAGCTCGTGAATGGCTCTCTCAATATCATCCTTGTAGGTTTTGGGGTGCCTATAGGGTGTGGTGATCACAGCCTGAATACCCTGTTTAAGCTCAATGGTGTGCTCAAACCCCCGATCCAGTGGTTGTCCTAGACGTATATCTCCAAAAACCGTAGCATATCTGTCCAAGATCGACTGCATATCTGGGTGAACTGATTGTCTTGTAGCTCCTGCCTCTGAAATACACAGCTCCACTGTCCACTCTATATCACCCTTTCGAAAGTTTGCCTCCTCCAATGTGCTGAAACTGTCTGCAGAGGATAAGTGTGCATGCCTTAGATCATCACATGCTTATCGCTCTTCTTGTGCGTCCACTCCATCTCCAAAATCTCCCAATTTGTGGTGACCTTCCCCAACGTGATCAACCACTGCACTCCCAGCACCACATTGGTGTCCGGAATGTCGACCACAAAGAAATGATCTGTCATAGTATAAGTCCCCATGGTCACTGCAAATGCCAGCACATATCTAGCACACTGCATAGTTCTGGCACCTGGTACCAGTACTGAGAAGCCATCAAAGCTCTCTGTCAGTATGCCCCTCCTCTCTACCAATTGGGCATCAATAAAGTTATGAGTGGCCCCACTATCAACCAGAACTGAAACACGTTGTCCCTGAACGGTGCCTCGGACACGCAGTGTCAAATACTTCGGAACCCCTCGCAAGGAAGCAAGGACTCCCCCTGTGGGTGCAAACGTTCCTCCTCCTACTCCTGGGGGAGGAGGTGGTGGATGATCCCCTCTCTGCACTACAGCGTTGTCTCCTACCTCTATCCCCTTGTATGCATCTTCTTCCCCGTCAATGTCGGAGAAGACCGTAATGTGCCTTCCCCACGACACATCGATGATCCGGTGCCCATGGCTCCTGGAATGTGAAGCATAGCTTCCTCTGTCTCAAGTCTCTCCGGGTATCATCATCCAAAGGCCCCCGGCCTTGGTTCCCCTTTGGAGGTGGAACTCTCATGTCCTTCCCCTTCGGCTGAAATGTCGGTCTCTAGGGGAAAGGAGCTCTAGTCCTAGGCAAAGCATCTTGCAAATCCTTGGCTCTCCCGACTGCATCCTGAAGTGTAGCAGGCCTCGTGGATCTGACTAGCCCACGCAGAGGTTTTGCCAACCCGTCAATGAACATGTAAATCCTCCTATCTGAGGAAAAGTCGGGCACCATCACTGAAAGCCTCAAGAACTCAGAAATGTAGGTTTCCGGGTTCCCAGTCTGCTTGAGCTTGGTCAGCTCAACAAAATGCTCTTCCAGATCCTTTCGATCAAACTTCTCCACCAATCTCCATGTAAACTCTGCATACGTTGTCACTGCTGAGTGACCCAGTGTGGCCATCCCGTGGAACCACCAGTCATGGGCCTCTCCCCTAAGGTGCAGCGCTGCCATCTTGATGGCCTTTCCCTCTACCATCTGATTAAGCTAGAAATAAATGTCCAGCTTCTCCACCCAAGCTTTCGCTGAACATTTCGAGGACCTGTCAAATGTTGGCAAGAAAAACGTGCCCACGGTTCGTTGCATGTCACCGTCTTGTGTGTATCTACCCCCTCTGCTTTGGTTACGGGGTCAGCTGTCCTTCTTGAGCTAAAAAAAATTGTGGAAATTGAGAGCTTCACCAAACTCTCGCCCATAGGACTGATACTCTGCAAAATAATCCCCCATGGGAACCAGCTCTGGCTCCTGAGGTCCTCCCGTCCTGGTGCCTGTAGTCAGAAATGTGGGCATCGTTGAATGTGGGGGAGTGAGTGACACAACCTGTTGCGCTATGAGCTGCTCCTGTAAATGATGGGAAGTGTTGGACCCTTCATCGATGTGAAAACCCCTTGGGATTTCACGTTGTCTATGGTCTGCAGTGAACTTCTACCCCATCTCTTCGATCCTCCTTGAAAGCTTCTACACAGATTTTAGGAGTTGTTGCCCGAACTCCCTTCATCGATGTGAAAACCCCTTGGGGTTTCACGCTGTCTATGGTCTGCAGTGAACTTCTGCCCCATCTATTCGATCCTCCTTGAAAGCTTCTGCACAAATTTTAGGAGGAGTTGCCCGAACTCCCTTCCTTCATCTTTCTCCTCTGCCATATGTTCTTCCTCCTCTGCATCCACTATTGGAACGCAATCCCCTTCTCCAAAAGTGGTCTCGAGTCTCCGCTCTTGGTCCTTGTACTTCCTTCCCCGGTAAGTGATGTATGGTTTTCCTGTCGGTGTCATAGATTGATCTGCTCCATAGGCTGAGCCAAGTCTATGAGCTCTGATACCACTGTAATATTCCGAATAGGAAATAGACAGTAATGTAAAGCAACATAAACAAGTAACTACAGCAAATAGAGAGATATCATAAAAACACTGCAAACATGGAGAAAACGTTGAGCCATTTTATTATAATCTAAAAGATAACAATAGATACAAAGGTGATCAGAATGATGGCACCTTGGCTTGCTCAAGGCAAGCTGGAAATACTCTCAAAATCCCTCAGTGAATGGCTGCTCTATCAAGGACTGCGTTACTCTAGATGTTGTTGTTGCTGTTTTCAGAACTGTTGCTACTGCTGGAATGGAGCTACTCTTTGGGGTTGTTCCCATGTTCAGAAAATTGTGAAACTTTGGAAATGAGCTCTCCTTCAATAACCCAGAAAAACCCAGGAAGGAATCCCAGAATCGCTGACCGCGAAATTTAACCTCCCTTGGAAAATAACGCACTCCTAGTGAGTATGTTGGCCCTGAATGATAAACTTGCAAGTGATGGCCTCCTCCTACTGCAAAATGATGATTTGTGAAGGGTTGATCCCTTCACAATACCCTCGGGCTGAAACCCCTGATACCCCCTCACTCTCGAAGCTGCCTCCTCTCCAAAATGCGTAATCTCTGAGAGAGACTGCGTTATCTAAGTGACTACGTGAACCCAGCTGAAGGTACTATGTGCTCTCCCCTGAAAAATATGGTGGATCTCTTCACCTGAGCAGGCACTCGAAGTCCCCGAGGCTGAGATTGGGATCTCCGCTCGAAGACACCCGTGTGCTAAACAGCACTTGCAAACTTTGCTCAACAACAAAAGCATGCTCAATGTCAAAAGACAGAAATCATAAGATGCATAATAGAACATAGTATTAAAAACCGGAACCGGTGACCAGACCAATAGCCCAATGAACCGGTAACCGGACCAAAACCGGTCTAACTGGTACTGGTCAGGTCTAAACGAGCCGATTTTTAAAAAATTATTTTTTAATAAAAAAAAAACTATTTTTAAGATTTGCAACCATGATTCCAAGCCAATAGAGACAAAATATGCAAATTTTGCTCATTTATATACCATGTAAATGTGAATATATCAAAATGGCATTATGGCACCGAGTGCAATACATATCATCGAAAAAATACATAAGCAATGAGGCTCCAAATGACCCATAAAGTCCAAAAACAATGCTACAAGCTATGAGCATTGAGGCCATTGGCCTACATAGTACAATGACAGTCTACTACAAATCTACATATATGATATTACTAAATTCTAATTAATGATCAACATTATCACTTGAAAGTTGAAACTTCTAATCATGATCAAAGTTCAAACTCAGTTGGTTGAACATGAGTCTCCCGACTCTCGACTGCCAAACTTTGCAACTGCTCCAGTCACAAACTTCTCTATTGGTTCAGTGACTTGAGTTTCAAACTTCTGAAGGTATTCTGCCCTGATATGCCCTATTACTTCATTTGGTGCTCCACATGGCTTTACATGGCCTCCTATCCCAGCGAAGTGTTGCTGGAACCTATAAATACCCCCTCCTGCAATAGATTTTTGGCAATATTTGTAAATCATTTTGCCATCAATCATATCACAATGAGCCCATGCAGTATCCTTGCCTTTTGGAGGCATGATGGCTACTACTTAGCTCAAACTCTATGTTGTTCCACTACTCCAGCAAAAACGAAACTCTCCAAGCTCTCACTCAAACTCACAAAAGCTCAAAATGAGATGTGTGAGACAAATGAGAGGGTACCCCTACCTTTAAAGGATTGGGGAGGGTGTTTTTGGAGGGCAAAAACCCCCCTTTTCCCTCCAAAACCACCCATTACTGGCCAAATCAACTTATGTGGGTCCTTTTTGTGGCCGTGGCAACTAACCGGCCAATTTATCAATAAACTGGCCAGTTTGACCAGTTTGACCGGAAAAAAAAAAGCGAAATGGAGTGCATGACCGAGTTTTTTAACCGATTTTGACCGGCTAGGCTCCTGACCGATTACCTGTTCAAACCAATCGATTTTTAATACGATGTAATAGAATGACTGAATGGTGAGCCTCCTCTCCCTTTTATGCTTGAGAGTCTTGCTCTCACACAGGCCCCACTCAACTGTGTTGTCCCTCCTTGACCACGTTGTCCCTACCACTGCGTTGTCATGGACCCACGCTGTCCCACGCTGCCCCTTCCCTCACGTTGTCACTTACCTCTCCTGGGCCCCACGCTGCCAATTAATATTTGCCTAAGTGACTTTAGGGAATTATTATTTCCTAAGTGTGGGTTATGGGTCCCATCACCCCTTTTATAACTGACTAACATTAGAAAAGCAAAACTAGGCAAAAATAATATTGCCAATTAGTTGCTGCTAATTGGGAATATTACATTTAGATAGAAGTAAAAGGTAAATATGCAATACATTCTTTATATTTTGATAATTAAACATATTTACCAAGAATTACCACCCACCATAATTTATGAAATTCCTTGCATAAATTTAAGGAGTAAAAGCAAATTGTAACAACCCCAAAAAAATTGGTACTCACTCTTAGCTAGGGAGTTATTCACATTGACTTCCTCAGATTTCCACTTCACTGAAAATTTCTCCATCCCAAGAAAAGATTGAATGAACATGCCATGTTAATGTATACATCCACTTCATGTGGAAAGCATCCTACATCAGCATCATGTAAAAGTTCTAGTCACCCACTAGCCAAATACCCTTTGGCGATATGGATAGGTATCGCCTAACTGGGGTAAAAACAAAATTAGTCTTGGGTCACCAACTAAGAAAGTCGTCACTTTGAACCTAGTCAATTTTCCCTGGCCAATGGTGAAACACTGGGCCCATTTACCATTCCCCCATGTCGTCGTATAACACTTGAATGGTAAAAATACTTGCCCGATGCTTCGAGGCACTCAATCTGCCCACTAACCAAGTAACCCTTGGAAATATGGTCAGAACTGCCTAACCAAGGGATCATTCTAGGCCCTGATGCTATGTGAGCCATTCTCCCAGCCACACTAGATGGCACTCAGTCAGTACCCTTGACCTAGGGAGAATGTCTACCCTGTTGCTACAACATCAACACTCCCTCTCAACGAGGGAGGCATTCTAACCAATCCAAGCTTGTCCCTGAAGTATACAAATTTCATCTGGGACAGAGTCTTTGGCTCTGATACCATGTTGATTTTCTAGTGCTAATTAGACAAGCACAATTTTCTGCAGCTAATAATTACTTCTGATGATATATGATATTACTTTAACACACTCCAAAACATCAAGTAATTACACTCAAAAAATTCAACTGGTCAAATATTGACTATCTCAAGAATTTGACTCCTCGAAAACTTCACTCATATTACTTCCCACGTCAGAGAAAGAGAAAAAAATGTGAGCAATGAGTGAGTGAGTAAATGAGAAGTGTCTTTTTATAGTGATACTAGGGTGCCCAATAGGCATGTCTCTTTGCAATTTAAATTTAAAATTAAATTAATTTTTCTTGCTTTTAATTTTTTTTCTTATAAAGAGTTGGGAAATACCTCCCGCAGCTACCCCAAGATTAGAAGTAGGTTATAATCCACCCACATAGCATTTGATTTTGTTAAATTGTTCTTCCATAATTTGTGATTCTTTGCATAAATTTAAGTAGAAGTAAACGGTAAATATGCAGTACATTCTTTATATTTTAACAATCAAACATATTTACCAGGAATTAGTGCCCACCATAATTTATGCAATTCTTTGCATAAATTTAGGTAGGAATAAAAGTAAATATGTTGTAAATAAAGATTTTCACAACCCCAAAAATTTAACAAAATGAGGGGCTAGTGTTGATAAATGTAACTAGTATCGGTCTTCATAATTGTATGAGTCAAGATGTAATGTATTTGTCAAAAGAAAGAAATGAAAATTTTATTATATAAGGAAAATTATTTATAAGCATGAGTTCCATGCTTTATTTATTTAGTTTCTAGGTCAAAGCACCCATTGTGTGCTTCTAGGGTTTATGTCATTAGTCATTGTCCATGTCATCTTGTCCAAGACCCTTATTAGGCATTTCGTATCAAAGAAGAAAAATTATTTTTATGTAAATTGGTTTAATATGGCTCCTTCATCAAGTCAGCCTGCCCTTCAATCAAGTCGGCCTCATAAAGGAAATTCGACCAAACATAAAGGCTATAAATAAAAGTGCACTTCGAACTATTTGGGCATCTAATCCAACAAGTTTCAATCTACAGTTGCAAGAGGAAGAAAGAAGTACAAAATACCTAGAAAAGGAGAAATCTAAAGCGAAGGAGGAAGGACCATTTTGTCTGGCAAAGGAAGCCAAAATTTTCTCTTTTATGCCACACGTACGAGTTTCTAGGTTGCAGGAAGGAGGCCCAAAGTTGCAGGTCTACAGTAGGGCCGAAAAATCTGAAGCAGGAGGGTTGAAATCTAAGTTTGATGCAAAATTGAAGCGGTTTGACTTGAGTTGACTTTTAGAATTTGGCTAATCATCTTGGGAGGCTGACTTGGTGGATTGGAGGTCTTTGTCTTGGTCAAAAGGTCTTGGTTGTCTCATTTGAATTGATTCTAAAGGAAGAGAAAAGAATTTTTGGGTTTTCCCTAGAAGAGGGGTTTTATTCCAGGAAAAGACCCTACATACTATGTTACTTGTTGTTTTGATCTTCATGCATTTGTTTTGATAGTTGCTTGATGATCCAGACTTATGCAGGAACGCAACAGAACACAGATATAAACATAAACATAGAGATGCAGCAGAAATAAAACTTCATTTCATTAACATCATAGAAATGAAATATGTTTACATATAGAATGGAAATAAACTAGCTTGGACGATGGTAGCTTATCTCTAAGAAGAGATGTGGCGGCTACATGCCTATGAACTAGGTTACAATGAGGCCCAAGGGCCTTTTATTATTGAACAACAAAGGGAAACCCTAAACAACCAAAAAATTAACCCTAGGAGATGGAACGCCAAGAGTTTGTGGGCCCTGTTGGGGTTAGTTGGGCAACCAGCTTCATGGGGTCGTAACTTGGTCATATGATCTTCGTTTGGCGCGTACGATTTCTTGTTAGAAAGATCTCTTTGAGTACTACAGGATGTGCGTCAGGGCCCTACATACAGCTTCAAGCCTGCGGCGAACCTCAAAAAAACATCGTTATGGGGGTCAAAACAACTTCGAAAGTTCAGGATCCAAAAAATTGTTAAAAATAGTAAATGTCGTTATAATCAAGGAAACTGATGAAACCTACTAGAGGTCTATCTAGAATAGGCGGGTGGCCACCAATATCCACCTAGATCAGTCCTCTCCCCTTACGAAGCAATGGTTCTTGTTGTCACTCCTAGAGACAGTCTCGAGTTGCAGGAGACCAGTGCCTAGGACATCTTAAAACAGGAGACCTTATAGGTTTTCTTCAAGTTCCTTGAGAGGGACCTCCCAAACATCAACTCGGTGGAATTATTTGATAAGTGGTTCTAGATAACAAAGGGAGCAGAGTAATAAATGCGAACTTTGATTGCAAGGGAAAGGGATAACTCAAAATGGGCCTGTGACTGAAATGAAGCTCAACTTGATGCGATCGGGCCAGATGTGGAACCAATGAACAGACCTTTTAAGATAATGTGGGTGGACATCAAGAAGAACAAGGTTGGTAAGTCGAAGTAGGGCAGGCCTACGAGGATATAAGAATCTGCCCTTCAGGGACTTAAGAAAGAAAATGATCAGGATGAGAAATAAGATACGAGAATCATGTACCGAGCCTAATTAAGGTAGCCAATAAACCATTATATGAGTATCATACAAGATAAATTCATTAATTAGCCATTAGCAACCCGCATTCCGAACACATGATAACTGGAAAGAAAGCATGGCAAAATTGAATAAGCAGATCAAACCGACACACAGAAGAAATATACATACTGTTCAAAATCCCAGTAGGAATCCATTTTTGCAACAAGTCTTCGTTATATTATTCTCTCAAAAAATAGTTCTTCCAGATATGTATAAAGAGCTAATCCCAAAATTACAAAATGTGCTACACAGACTATCGCACTCAAAACTTCCAGAGAAATCAGAACCTCTACTTCCTCTGCAACTTGGCCTTTTATAGCCTTTTACATGGGCATCTTGGCCAGATATTTTATCAAACAAAGTATTCCTTCCTGATCTTACAGTTTCATATCTAAATCAAAAATGATGCGATGCAACGGCATCATATCAAAGGCAGTGTTCTCCGACACTGACTATAACAAAAACATAACATGCAGATAATACTTCTGGTGAAATCAAGATTTCACCTGATTTTACATTACATTGAAATTGAAAATCAAAAATAAAACAAAGGCCGCATGGGCCTGATCATGATGTCCATTAGAGGGTACTACAGGGAGTGCCAGAGCCTCCTGAGTGGCGTGATCTGCCTGAAGACGTGGAGTACTACAGGGAGTGCCAGAGCCTCTTGAATGGCGTGATCTGCCTGAAGACGTGGAGTACTACAGGGAGTGCCAGAGCCTCCTGAGTGGCGTGATCTGCCTGAAGACGTGGAGGAGCCAGGCTGGCGAGGCGACTGAGGTGGAAACTGCTGTGAAGTGGAGGGATCTGGAGGATTGGCGTATTCATAGCACCTTTGCCAGGTGACCGCCGCGGGCAGGGGAGCTGTGTTGAAGGACTCGAACATAGATTGGAGCTGAGTGAGCTTAGTATAGTCAAGGCGGGCCGCGAAGAATCTCTTGACCTGGGCGAGGAGGAAGAACTCCTTGCGTAATGCTACTACCAGGGTATCAGCCTTCAAGCGGGAGGTCTTTTATAATGTTATATCTGCCCTGCACTTGATCTCGGTCAATCTCTGATCATAAGCAGTTAGGGGAAGTAATGACCCTGACTGTTGATCCCAACACGGTGGAAGGCCATCTTCTACTAACCTACGCCATTCCTGGTCGAAACTCTCCACTCCCTTTGACACGAGTGCTAAATATCCCAATGCTTTCACGCGTGCATCCTTTTTCTTGATCACCTTACTAACCTCCATGATGGTCCTCAAACGATCAACCACTCCCTAGGTGCTCAGCTCTTCAGCTGGGAGTTCGTTAATGTGCCTGACATATTTCCTTGCCGTTGATGCCTTCTCTTCTCCTTCCCTACAGCCGGCATCCAGCTGTGACTTGTATTCCCGGATGGTGTTCTTTTTGTCGTTAACCAACACGATGAGTTCCCAATCCCCTTTTACCTTGGTTATGATCTCCGTCCAGACTACCTGTCGGGCTTCTACTAGTGACATATTCCCTTTGATCTGAGCTTTCAAGTCCTTGATAGTTTTCTCGTGTCCTTGGGATTCTCTGCGAAGTTTCTCTACATCCTTCTGTAGGAACGAGACCATCTTTTGGTTTTCTGTGTATGCCGCCTGGGCTTCGTCCAGGAGCCGTCAGGTGGTGCATGTTTCATCTTTTGACATCTCAAGTTTGCCAGAGCTTTGGTTAACAATTCCTGAGCACTTCGCAGGTTCTTCAGCACAAGGACTACACACACATGACTACCTCGCTCAAGTTGTAGCTCTGACAGCTTCTCCCTTAATCCTGCAATCTCCTCATGTTAAATTTGGCCAACTAGGTCCAAACTCCATGTTGTGATGCTCATATTAAGTGGCTAGTATTTTTGTTGGATTCCTCTTTCGGAGAGGTGTAAAATCCATATAAAATATATCTTAATTCGATGAGCAAAACATTTATTTTGAATTTATTATTTATAATAAATTATATGTGCAAGTCGGCCTTAAGGTTTCACACCCCCAGCAGATGTGTCACACACCCCAATGATGGATATAAATACAGGCAAATTTGGAGAGCATTTCATCACAACACAACTCACATCTTCTTCTCTCATCTGATGTAGTACGAGCTCCTTAGAAGACATTTCCAGCCCACACGTGTGAAGAAGAAGGACGAATTTCTGTACGGCTGAGCTGAAGGACGAATTGCTGCGGCTAGGGTTTTGCTGGAAGTTTGACCAGCGTTGACTTTGGTCAACGCATGGTCCGAAAGGGCTCCTTGGAGGACATTTCCAGCCCACACGTGTGAAGAAGAAGGACGAATTTCTGTACGGCCAAGAGGAAGGACGAATTTCTGCAGCTAGGGTTTTGCAGGAAGTTTGACCAGCATTGACTTTTGTCAACGCATGGTCCGAAAGGGCTGAAAATTGTTGGAAAGTTCGATTTTGGAAGGCCGTACTGTTTGGCACAGAAATCGAGGTCAAAGGGTTGACCAAACTGTTGCTGCATTGACTTTTAGCTTGCTGCCCTGCGTTGACTTTTCTGGACAGCGTTGACTTTTTGGAGTTGACTTGGGTTGACTCGGTTGCTGATTGGAGGACTGTTGTGACACATTCTGGGTTGGCTGACCAAGGAGACTTTGCTGGTTGAAGCATCCTGTTGACCGCCGTAACGCACCATCACATTTTTTATGTTTCTGGTTTGTCTTCTATAAGATCCACTTATATGTTCTATCAGCATTTTACTTAACTATTTGTGTGATTGTTGTAAGAAAAGTAAAGTTGCTTCAAGCATAGAACATCTACAAAAATTTACATGGTATCAGAGCTGAGGTGAAGACAAGCCCTATCTTTAGCAATCACCATTGGAAGAAATGGGTTCCACAAGTTTTGAATTCAAGGAGAATGACAAGCTGACTGGAAGGGATGACTTCCATGCCTGGAAGATGATATTAGATCTCAAATTGGAAGACCATGATCTCTTGGATCATGTGCTGGGTAAGATTCAAGAACTTCCATCTAATGCTACCGCTGCTGTTAGAAACAAGTATAAAAAGGGAGAGATCAGAGCAAAGCTGATGATCAGGGAATCCATACATAAGAGTCTGGTTGCCTATATATCCGAACTAGGCACATCCAAGGAGATGTATGATAAATTGATCCTTATGTTCAAAGTAAACAATGTGAACCAAGTGCTATTCCTCAAGAATAAGTTGAAGAATATGAAGAAGGGCCGGGATGAGTCTGTTCAAACTTACTTTCTGAAATTGACAGAAACAAGGAACAATCTGCTGGCTATTGGGGAGACAATAGCTGATCGTGAGATGGTTCTCACCGCACTTGGAGGACTCCCATATGAATGGCAAGTATTCACCACTACTATTCTCAATAATAATACCATTCCTAACTTTGATGAGCTTCTGTCTAGATGTATGCAAGAAGAAACAAGGATGAAGGAATTCGATAATGACAGAAATGCTGCTTATGGTGCTCATTCTCGAAAGAAGAACTCTGGTGGTCCTAAGGACAAAGGAAGAACAAGGACTCAAGAAAAGAAGGGTAAGTGTTTCACTTGCCATAGGCCTGGACACTATGCTAGAGAATGTCCCTTCAAGAAGGATTCTCCTGATAGTGATGATAACAACAACAACAGGAAGAATGGGAATCGAAGAAACGACAGATCTAAAGGAAAGAGGAAGGCTCCCTCTGGTGGAAACAATCAACCTTCGAAAAGGTCTAGAAACTCCAGGTATGAGGAGTCTAATGCTGTTGATAAAAGAAATGAGTATATTCTTGTATCTGCTCTCTCTGCTACATCTCCGCCCGACACTATGGATGTCTCGCTGATAGATAGTGGTGCCTCGAGACATATCACTGGATTCAAGGAAGCACTCTTTGACATGGTTGAGAGGGATACTAATCTAGAAATTATCCTTGGAGATAATGCCACATACCCCGTGAAAGGGACAGGGACTGTGACCCTCCACTTGTCTCAAGGACAAGTCCTACATTTGCAAGATGTACTCTATGTACCAAAATTGAAGAAGAACCTTGTGTCTGTATCAACCATGGAAGACAAAGGGTTCAATGTAACATTCTCTGATGGAAAGGTGCTCATGTGGAAGAAGAGCTTCAAGGAAGCTATCTCGATTGGTTTTAGAGTTGGTACACTCTACCAGGTTGGAGGAAGTCTGCTGGGAGCAATGACTTGTGATACTATCCGACAAACCGAACTATGGCACCGAAGATTTGGACACCTTCATTACAAGGCCCTTCTCGAAGCAAGGAAGGTGGTGACAGGGATGCCTGACTTTGGAAATAATCATGAAGGTGTATGTAAGCGCTGTGCCGAAGGAAAACATACAAGGGGACCTTTCCCCTCAAGTGTCACAAAGACATCTGATATTTTGCAACTAGTCCATTCTGATCTATCTGGTATGTTGCCCGTGACATCCCTGGGAGGATGTTCTTACTACATGACATTCACTGATGACTTCTCTCGCAAAACTTGGATATACTTCTTGAAGAAGAAGGATGAGGCTTTCATGTGGTTCCGTACCTTCAAAGCCTTGGTGGAAAATATGACCGGAAAGAAGATCAAGATTTTGAGGACAGACAATGGCACTGAATATGAGTCAAATGAGTTCAAAGACTTTTGCAGAGAAGCTGGCATTAAGAGGGAGACTACCACTGCATATACTCCTGAGCAGAATGGTGTTGCTGAACGCAAGAATAGGACTATTGTGGAAGCTGCCCGTGCCATGCTATGTGACCAAGGTCTACCAAAGTTTCTGTGGGGAGAAGCTGCAAATACTGTTTTGTTTATTCAAAACCGATGCCCTCATTCCGCTCAGGACTCCAAAACACCCGAAGAGGTTTTCACTGGTAAGAAACCTGATGTCTCACACTTTAGAATTTTTGGATGTCCCGTTTACTTTCATGTGCCGAAAGAAAAGAGAAGCAAGTTGGATGCTTCTGGGAAGAAAGGAATGTTTGTGGGCTACAGTGAGACTTCTAAGGCCTATAGAGTATATGTACCTGGTCAAAGGGAAGTAGAGATAAGCCATGATGTCACTTTTGACGAAGATGCTTCCCTGAAGAAAGTAGTAGATCTTCCTAGATTTGAAGAAAATCATGAAGAAAGACCTGGAAATCTGGAAGAACCCCAGGATGAGACTATGCCTGATATTGAAGGGCCAATGGACCCTATTGATCCAACCCCTTCACTTGGAAAGAGACCATCATGGCTCAGGGACACCCTCGAAGATGCTGAGGGTCATGCTGCCCCAAGGGGGACATTCCGAGAAAGCAAGAAGCCGTGTAGATTCCAAGGGTATCTAGCTGCCATGAGTACTATTGTACAATCTGAACCTGGATCTTTTGAGGAAGCCGTAAAGCATCAAGTCTGGAAGGATGCTATGCACGAAGAATATGAGTCCATAATGAAGAATGATGTCTGGGATGTGGTCCCGAGACCGAAGGACAAATCAGTTGTCACTGCTAAATGGCTCTACAAGATCAAGCATGGATCTGATGGGAGTGCTGAAAAGTTCAAGGCAAGATTTGTTGCCCGTGGCTTCTCTCAAAAGGACGGAATAGACTATGATGACATTTTTGCACCTGTGGCACGATATACCACCATTCGTTCAATCATAGCCCTTGCTGCTACGCAAGGATGGAGTCTTCATCAGATGGATGTCAAGACCGCTTTTCTGCATGGTGCAATAAAGGAAGAGGTGTATGTAGAACAACCTCTGGGATTTGAAGTTCAGGATCGAGACACTCATGTCTGTAGATTGAAGAAAGCCCTCTATGGGTTAAAGCAAGCACCCAGAGCTTGGTACGAGAGGATGGATAGTTACTTGATGAAGCTGGGCTTCACTCGAAGTAATGCTGATCCGAACCTTTACTTCAAGGTTGTGCAGGGAAAGCCTCTCATTCTAGTGTTGTATGTGGACGACCTCTTCCTGACAGGTGCTGACCCTCTCATTCATCAATGTAAGAGGGAGCTCGCTGCTGAGTTCGAGATGAAGGACCTAGGACTGATGCACTACTTCCTAGGCCTGGAGGTCTGGCAGAGACCTGGAGAGATTTTCCTTTCTCGAGGAAAATACATTGTGAAACTTCTAGAGAGATTTGGTATGGTGGACTGCAAGTCCGTGTCAACACCGATGGAACTCAACTTCAAGAAGTTGAGTGGCAGCGCTGCTGGGCCTATCTTGGCCAATCCTACTGAGTATCGTCAACTCATAGGAGCTTTGATGTTCTTAGTGAACACTCGTCCGGACATATGTTTTGCGGTGAACACTTTGAGTCAACAGATGGTTGAGCCTCATCATTTTCACTGGGTTGGTGCCAAGAATCTTTTGAGATATCTTCGGGGCACGATAAACCATGGGCTGAGATACACTGCCGGGAGTGTGATACTCCGTGGATATACTGATGCCGATTGGGCTGGCAGTGTGGTGGATCGTAAGAGCACATCTGGATGTTGCTTCAATCTTGGTTCTGCTTCGATCTCATGGATGAGCAGGAAGCAGAAGTCGGTGGCTTTGAGCACCGCGGAGGCCGAATACATTGCTGCAAGTATGGCCTGTTGTGAAGCAGTTTGGTTGTGTAAGCTCTTTAGTGAGCTGTTTGGACATGTGCTAGATACCACTGTGATACTCTGTGATAACCAGAGTGGGATTCGTATGACTGAGAATCCTGTGTTCCACGACCGATCCAAGCATATTGATATCGGGTACCACTTTATCCGGGATATGGTACAGCGAGGCGCCGTAAGGCTCGATCATATAGGAACTGATGAGCAGGTCGCGGATATTCTCACTAAGCCCCTGGGGAAGGTCAAGTTCCTAACCTTCCGTGAGAGTCTTGGTGTCGTGGAACGACCCTATGATGTGGGTCCTGTTGGACGATGAGCTCTGGGGGGCTTTGGGGATAGCTTCTCGGAGCTATAAGCACTCATAATGCTTCTGCCCCACCCTTGTGATTATTGAGCTGGTCCGCCTCTCATTTATCTGTGCCCTGTATACATCCTACCCATTGAGTTCAGGGCTCATGGGAAGTACCTCTCATTTGGCCAATGAGGTGGAAAAGCTAGAGACTAATAGCAAAGACTGATGGACGCATCAGAGATTGCCGTACTCTCTATCTAGGATGGCACGGTCCAACCACTTGATCTGGGATCAAGTTTAGTGAGGTCTGGGACCTCTGCCTGACTTCGGGTCAGATGAACCAACTTCGGGTTGGTTGGAGACTCTTTATGAGTCTGATAGAGGTTTCGAACCTCTGGACTGATTATGTCAGTTGGGGGATGATGTCTTTGTGACTGACCCACTTCTGTTCTGAAATAAAGAGGCCAGCAAAGCAAGTTACGGCGGGCTGACGCACGATGTTTGATTGCACTGATGGATGGAGTTCTCCCTAGTTGAGAGGGAGTGTTAAATTTGGACAACTAGGTCCAAACTCCATGTTGTGATGCTCAGATTAAGTGCCTAGTATTTTTGTTGGATTCCTCTTTCGGAGAGGTGTAAAATCCATATAAAATATATCTTAATCCGATGAGCAAAACATTTATTTTGAATTTATTATTTATAATAAATTATATGTGCAGGTCGGCCTTAAGGTTTCACACCCCCAGCAGATGTGTCACACACCCCAATGATGGATATAAATACAGGCAAAGTTGGAGAGCATTTCAACACAACTCAACATACATCTTCTTCTCTCATCTGATTGAGTACGAGCTCCTTGGAGGACATTTCCAGCCCACACGTGTGAAGAAGAAGGACTAATTTCTGTACGGCTGAGCTGAAGGACGAATTGCTGCGGCTAGGGTTTTGCTGGAAGTTTGACCAGCGTTGACTTTGGTCAACGCATGGTCCGAAAGGGCTGAAAATTGTTGGGAAGTTCGATTTTGGAAGGCCGTACTATTTGGCACAGAAATCGAGGTCAAAGGGTTGACCAAACTGTTGCTGCGTTGACTTTTAGCTTGCTGCCCTGCATTGACTTTTCTGGACAGCATTGACTTTTTTGGAGTTGACTTGGGTTGACTCGATTGCTGATTGGAGGACTGTTGTGACACATTCTGGGTTGGCTGACCAAGGAGACTTTGCTGGTTGAAGCATCCTGTTGACCGCCGTAACGCACCATCACATTTTTCTGTTTCTGGTTTGTCTTCTATAAGATCCACTTATATGTTCTATCAGCATTTTACTTAACTCTTTGTGTGATTGTTGTAAGAAAAGTAAAGTTG